>BBXU01000458.1:0-39687 GCA_001598975.1 Parachlorella kessleri
CCCCCCCCTTACTGTTACTCACCAATACTCACTCCACCTAGGATCGTTTTAGCAACATTTTACAATGCAATTGCCTACCCTTGGTGCAGTCTAGGCTCCTTCGCCCATCCATGCTTACCGGCTGTCAACGGTCGATTTGAAAAAACGGGTCGGCTTTGTGCGTGGAATACTCAAAACTGATGGAGGTTGCTCCTGCAGCGGACGATGAGGCGCTGTTATGCGTGCAGCTGGTTGGTATTGAGCAGCAGGGCAGGGTGGAGGATGAGCTGCAGCGCCTGTTCAATAAAAAGATGCAGTGCGTCCTGCGCAAAGTGGAGATAACGGCTTGTGGCCAAGCTGAGCAGACGGCACAGGTCAGCCTCCGAGCACTGGTGGTGCCTGCCTTTGCTGAAGCTCAAACGCGGAGCTGCAAGGTCTCTGTGCTTGCCTGCAGGCCACTGCTGCTGCTCACCGCACGATTGCTGAGCGCGACTTTGACCTAACAAAGAGCAAGGTGGAGTTGTTGCGCTGGCGTCAGAGCTCTGCACTGTCTCATATTCAGCTGAGCAGTTCAGAGGAGGACGTCAAGCGCTATCAGCGGGTCAGCGTACTGCTCCAGCGGCAGAGTCAACTGGAGCGCGAAGCGAAGCTGATCCTGCAGCAAACCGCGCTAGCAGACTCTGCTGCAGCGACTGAGCGGGGACGGCAGCAGGCAGCAGCTAGGCTATCAGAGCTTGAGAGCGCACAAGCTGGCTTGAAGGAGTTGCAGCAACGGCTAGGTGATTTGGAACAACAGCTTTTAGCCAGCATGCAGCGTGGGAGCGAGCTAGGCAGGCAGCTCAAGGCTGCCAAGGATGAGGTAGCAGGCAAAACGGCAGCAGCAGCTGAGGTATGACGCTAAGGTGGACCTTTGACACTTGAAATTCAGAACAGCCGGGCAGCAAAGCGGGAGAGCAGCCCCTGTTGTCTGGGCTCGGTCAGCTGCTGAAGTTTGCGTCAAATGGATATCTGCTACTTCCCTAAGAGACACTTGGATGGGTCGCAAGGGTCGTAGCTGGTGAGGGAAAGTTGCCACGTGACGGAGCATCATGGTCACAGTTTGGGGCCTACAGGACCTGCTGGCAATGGCTTTGCAGGTACAAGCGAAGCTTAAGGAGACGACTGCAGCAGCCGAGGACAGGGCAGCTTTGCTGCAACAAGAGGCCAGCCAGTGGCGTGCGGACTATGCAGAGCTGGAGAAGCGTCACAGAACTGCTGAGGATGTCGCAGCGCAGCGGCGTGCAACTGCAGATGAGCTGCAGCGGCATGCGGACCTGCTGCAGCAGGAGGTGAGGGTAGATACTCTTACAAGCTCGGACTTCTGTAGCCAGGGCGACCTTCCTCGGGGGTTCTGCCAGGACTTCTGTGTTATGCCAAGTCCTTTGTGTGTGTTGCACTCTTCGTGATCCCTCGAGAAGGATGTGCGCGGGGAAGCCACTCCCATTACTTGGCAATGAAGAATAGGCAGAAGACGCAGAGGGAGAGGGAAGAAGGGCAGAAGAAGGAGGAGAAGAAATGTCTGTGCAGGTAGCAGTAAAAGCTGATGAGGTTGCGGCCCTGGAAGGCCGCCTCGATGATGAGCGAAGGGCAGCAGCTGACCTGCGTATACAGCTGGAAGAGAAGAAAGCGCGCATTGCCCTGCTGGAAGAACAGGTGAGGGCGATCTAAGCGGCTGACAACTGCCAGCAGGGTTGCCTGTCGAGCAACAGGCTGTGGGACACCCACAGAGGACTTCTGGCATATCACAAGGGCCTGGCTACAGAAACTAAAGGGTGTAACTGTATCTATCCTCACCTTATGGGGTGGTTAGCGCTGCAGGCCAGCTAGGCTAATATTTTCATAACATCAAGTCATTGCGAGCGGTTTGGCTTGGTCTTCTAAGCTTCTCAGTCTGTAGAGGTTTAGGTGTGTGTCTGCACGGAGTAGCTTGCAGCCCTTGAAATCAGAGTTGTCGTGATTCACAGCTAAACTTGCATATGCGCCGGTCAAAACATGATGTTCATGCATAGTCGTTGCCATGCAGGCAGCCGCGCGCGCTGTTGGTGCATTTGTCAATGAGCTGGAGTCACCGGGCTTGCCTGAGTTCAGGCTACCAGCAGCCCCTGCAGCATTGGCAGGGAAAGTTAAGGAGCACAGCATAGGTGAAAAAGTTGCAGCGAACAGTCAGGGCATGTCGCAGGAGCCAGTGCAGCCTGCTCAGAAGGCGGCCCAGGCAGGGAAGGAAAAGGGTGCGAATGGCCCAGCGCGGGGAAAGGTTAGTGATGGACATAACACATTGTTGGGGGGTTATAGGGGGCCATCATGACATGTATGTCGGATAAGACGAAATGCACGTGACAAGAGGGGGATAGACAAATTTGCTGAGCTGTATTTGGCAGGGCGGCGTGCAAGGGATGCTCTGGGATGCTCAAAGCCGGTGGATCTCTCCAGGACATAGCCAGTCTGGAAGTTGGACTCTTGTAGCGACCTGCTCCACATTCAACTGCCGCACATTCCCTTGCTGTTGATTGCTTTTGTGATGCTGAGGTTGGTTCGACTTGCATCGACACCATGGAGGCAGCACATCCTACAAAAATGTGCTGCTTGGTTTAGAACCTATGTAGCCAGGTGCATCTTCTTAATAATGCAACCACCTCCTTCACTGTTGTCAACCTCTCTGCAGTCTGGGAGTGATCCTGTTTCGGAGGTGGCGGCGGCGGCAGCAGCAGCAGCCGCAGGAAAAGCCGGCAAGGACACTACATATAAAGAGAATGCTTCAGGTCTTGAAGGTGAGCTGAGTTTGGCCATGCATCAGAAGACTCTGCGGGCGTGCACATGCGACACTGGGGGCCGCAGCAAGCCACCTGTAGGTTAGCTGAGACATAAGTTGAGCTATCTTGAAGTATGGTTGATGTTATGTTTACTTAGGAGGTGGTCATTGCAGGACGGGCAAGGAGGGACCGCACCAAGGCACACCCCTTCTGGATGGGTCCACAGCTGCCAGGGGCCAAGGGAGAAATACTGAATGCTGAGCAGATGCCTGCCGCCAAGGTAGAGGCAGCTAAGGCTGAGCAACTACCCGCAGCTAGGGGAAAGAAAGCAGGTGCTACCAAGAAGCCGTCTGCAGCCGCAAAAGGAGCAGCTGGAGCCAAGCAACATGATGCGCAAGTAATCAAGGGCGATGCAGGAGCAGAGCAGCAGAGATCTGTAGAAGCACATAAGCACGCAGATGCAGAGCCAGTGGAAAACGCAGCCGTACCCCTGCAGCCTGCCCCAGAGGGGGAGTCTCCTCGGGCTTGGGAGAGGCCGCAAGATGCAGCAGTCGCAAAGCCGTTTGGGGAGGGGGTAGCTGAAGAGCAGCCAGCAAGCAGCGGCAGGACTCGCAAGCGCGGTCGGCGGAAGGCAGAGCCACAGGAGCGCAAGGAGGGCATCCAGGTATGCCTGGGTTTGTTATACTTTGTAGCTATCCGGCAGGTTTGTTGCAACTGCGGTCCAGTGTGACTTTATCGCCCACCACCTTGAACCATAATGAAAAAGCCTAGGTTAACTTGACGGCATGAGAAGCATGTATGTTGCCATGCCACAGGCTGTCCCAAGACACCTCAGGCTGCATTTGCAGGATAAAAAAGCCAAAACACAAGCGGAGGAGCTTGCAGGGAATAAGAATAGAAGCCGCAAACAGCTGAAGCGGCCACAGGGGGAGATTAAAACCGACCTCACCAGCGTGTGGGGTGGCGCCACGCCTGTGCTAGCTGCTGCCGATGGGGAGGTGAAGCAGGTGAGCTCTCAGCTTGGCTCCAAAGCCCGTGGCAACTGTGGAAGCTGCAGGCACAATTTGTACATACCAGGCAGCCCCTAGTTGGCAAATTGTGTACTGATGTCATAGGCTTACTGATGTCATAGCCTCCTGGGTACCTGCACTGAGGTGCAATCAGGTTTAGATGTGATGCAGCTTAAAACCAGTACTCTTCTTCGGCCGCAGATACATGACGGTAGGAGGCTAGCACCAGCATCCTGGGTGGCCAACTGCGGACTTGTGTTGTTTGTTGTTGTCTTGTATCACTAGAGGACTGTACCTTTTCAAACGCCCCTCGCAGGGCCCTCAGGCCGACAAGCCCGCCCGTAAGAGCAACCTGGGACCCAAGTCTCGAGCGGCTCCTCCACAGCCCGAGCAAGCGGTGGCAGCAGTTGCAACTGTGGCTCCACCGGCCGCAGCCCCAGAGGCAGCAGGGTCCTCACAAACCCAACAGGAAGCTGCAGCGGCAGCAGCAGTAGCAAAGGGGTTACAGCAGGCGGCTGTGCAACCCAGGGGCTCCCAGGGCTCAGTGGCCACATCTAAGCCTGCAATCCCATCTCGCATCCAGGAGAACCCGCTGGGCCCTTTGAACCAGCGGTACGTAGTTGACACAGCCCTCGATACCTCTTCACCTTCCCTATTGCATGATGCAGCTTGGGTGCGCTCCATGTGGTGGCGGCAGCACAGTGCCGTACCCGCATGGTGTAGTACTTGCTCACCCTTGGATGCCTGCTATGCAGGACATTGGCAGCGGCGGCTAACATGCTGCAGCGGCCAGTAGGGCCTTTCAAGACAAGTTTGCAAAAGGCCATCGCAGCCAGGTGCGTGCTTTGCGGTATGCACAGATAAGCTGCAGCGGTTTATGCGGCTGTACTGCTTCCTGAGCTTCCTGCCTGACCCGCAGTCCTTGCAAAAGATTGCTCACATCTTGGTCGCAGATTGCTAAGGTATATGCTTTCAGGATAATGATGGCTACATCAGCATAGAGCTACATCAAACTTGTTCATCAGATATTTGATGGCATGCATCGAATGTGTCAAGGGCCTCATGTCAGCTTGGCTGCAGGGGGGAGGCTTCGCAGGGCCAGCAGCCGCAGAAGAGGAAGCTACTGCCAGTAACGACCTATGGCACAGCTGGGCATGTGGCCCCCACAGAATCGCTTTTTGGGAGTTTCAAGGTACCGCGGCTCATGAAGGGGGGCTCTTAATTTCCACATGACAGGCAGGCTGGCTTGTATAGGACTGACCACCATGGGAATGGGACTTGACTGACAGCCTTTGTATCAATATAACTTTGCCGAAGAGAAACTGGCTTCATACCGTTTTCTGAAACTTCTTCCCTTTCATGCATTACATAGAAAGCTCAGCCAAGCTTAACACACATTTGGCCATTTGTCGAACTGCTCGTTCCTACACCTCCCTGGCAGAAGTCCGAAATGTTGTTTAAACCCTTTCAAGCCAATATGTTCTACCATCGAGGCCTACAACCTTTCTTCCTTGCTCCTGCGATATATCAGTCTCCCGCTTTGTCCTTCGTTTAAGAGGGCGGAGCATTCTTTGTCTGCTCACCACGTTGAAGGGCGGGGTCTGAGTCATTCTTGCTACCAATATCAGCCATGCCAGCCATTCCTTCCCCAGTGGTCCCGGAGCCATGGCTTCCCCGGTAGCCGGCAAACCCACGGTCCACATCGTGCGAGGTCACCCCTGGCAGCTCTGCAGCAGAAGCAAGGCAACCTCGCCAAAGGCCCCGTCACACATCTTTCGGACATTGCTAGCCAGCCTTTATGGTGCCAAAACAGCATAACCCTCGCTCATTAGAGCGAATGACTAATGCGCTATCAACAGACCTTTGGCTGAAGGGCAGGTCATAACCAGTGACGGCGCTGGCGCCTGCTCCCTACCACAGCCTCACCGTTCTTTTCAGTAAAGGTTCCCGGCAGGTCGCTGGTGTCCTCGTGCTCGCTAGTGATGGTGAACTGGCCGGCAGGTATCTCAGGGCCGCCGTCTGCCTTGCCAGCACCGCGGTTCTCAGCCCCAGGGAAACCGCTCTCAGCCTTAGACCCACTGACGCTGGGAACAAACTGCTTCTGGTACTGGTTGGCCATGATGGGCGCTTCACTTCTTGTCCTGCAGCAGCAGGAGCAGCTTGTCCTCAGAAGACTCTTCAGGTTTGATTGCCCCAGATGGTTGACCGTAGCCGTGGCGCATATCCCCTAACGCTGCTTTTTAAGTAAATCACAGTCGTGAAGGCTGCGGCAAAATACAAGTCTGGACGCAAAACATGATCGACAATTTGGTGCCCTTCAGCCTATAGCGGCCCCTTCCACGCCGCCCCACCTCGATGCTTTGCTTCACAAGCCTAGGAGACTAGCTTCACAATCTGCAATGATTAGTGTTGTGTTTATCCATGCGTTTTCATTGGCTGCGCATGCCAAGGGTTCTCACCTTCGTCACGGCTACAGCCGCTGTGCCCTGCAACCACCACCCCGGCCTGGCTCCACCGCACTTGTTTGTAGGCTACATACCCTGCCGGGAGGAATTGATCACTATAGTAACAAAAGCGGAGAGGCAAAAGAAGACTAACGAGATGGGCGACGCTGGTGGCCAAGGGGCGGCGGATACTAAGCAAACAGCTGGAGGCCCTGGCGCTTATGAAGCTTCAGGTGCTTGAGACTGCCTCAGAATGGTCATTTTTAGCTACTTGTTACTGGTGTGTTACCCTGGCTATTTGGGACTTCCACCACGTAGTTACACTGACTTTCTGCTCAAAGAGCTACAAGGCCTGTTGCACAAAACACGGTGTGTCCATGTTCCTGCTATGCAGGGGCTGGCACACTTACCTCCGATACCTCAGGTTATGGTGTGACTCACTCTGGCAAGCAAGGCATTGACCTGGCAGGCGACCAAAGTGCACGGCAACGGCAGGCAAGTGGTGAGTGGTGGCTGAAGGCGGGGTGCCCCAAACCCGTATTGCAGGGCTGCCCTGTGAGTGCGGCGATGCGAGCAAGCAGCACACTTGTCCGAGCTGTTGCGAGTGTGCGCCCGCACCAGGTGCTAGGCAGGGTTCTGTTGCCCTGTCTATATGCCACGCACCGGTGCTATGCAACCATCCCATTCGATGCCAGTTGGGAGGTGCTCAGACTGTCACACGTTGTTGCACCTGGGTCAACAGAGCACTACTGTTGAGGCCGGCATGTCTGAGGGCCAGCAGCCGCCTACACTGGCAGAGGAGATAGAGCAGTGGGCGGAGCGCCGGGGCAACAAAGAGGTGGAAGATATTGACAGGTCAGTCAAGGTGGTATGGACAACCGAGAGGAGCTTTTCAAAGTCGAGCCACTGGTTTGAGGGCTGCTGTGCGGTGGGTGGGAAGTATTCACCAACAGTTGCTCAAGACCCCTGATTGTCTGCTGAAGGGTCCTGTCATGCTATTCCTTCATTCACTGCTCATCCGAGGGACCGGCACTATCACAATGAGGAAGTGAATGGAGCACAGCTGCTGGCTGGCTTGGGTGTGCAGGTCAGACGAGCATCTTGCCGGAAAGCGGGTGCTTCACCCAGTCAACACAGATGACATTGAGCTCAGGCCCGAGGGTGATGCAGGGGCTCACGAAAGGGCTTGAACCCCCTTCCGAATTTTGTGAGCTTGTTGGAGCGGCGGCGGCTGCTCTCGCTGTTGGAGTCTGGAACGGCTTGCCCAGTTGCGTCGGACATCCCTGCGTGCCAGCTCTCCAGAGCACCAGTCAGGACAAGCTTTGCAACGAGTGTGTCCTCGTCGGTCATGCTTGGTGGGCATTTGCCTTCCCTCTAGCAGTGCTGGTCTTTGCATCTGGTGATGCTTGCAGGACATTTGGACCTTGGCCCTGCCTCTTGCCTGCTGTGTGTGAGATGGGCCGGCTGTAGAGTAGCCTGGTAGAGCATGCTGTTGCCGCACTATGTGCTCGCTTTATGGGTGAGGGTCAAGGTACCACTCTGATGGACCTGCAAGCTAGTTTTGACGCTGAGCTCAGCCGTTGCATCGCAGTGCAATGTTTGCAGCAGGCCTGCGAGAGCCAGGATTTTTAGTGACACCCACGCTCACTGTTTAGCTATGCCTGTTGCTTGTCTAATCCCATGTATTCGTAGAAGGCTAGGTTGTGTGATAACCTTGTCGCCTGCGTGAGAGTAATGCCATTATGCACTTACCATCGAGATAGCCCAGGTGGCACTGTGTATGTAATGCTGGTGCAACCACTGCTTGGCCGCACGAAGTAAGAGGCAGGTTCACATGTCCACTAGACTCTGGTGTGTGAAAGCCATTCTGGTGTTTTCGCGCGCTTGGCGCCTCTTACTAAGGCATCGACAGATCGACAAATAGCGAATGCTTCCTCAATTGGCATATATAAACCAAGGCTTATGACGTTGCGCTTCATCAAAAAGCTTGACAGAACGACCGTACTGTTTTAGGAGCGCTGGTACTTGTAGCAAGTGGGGATGCGTGGCAAGGACGCAGTGCTGCGAAAAGCTCCAGCGTACAGCTTTGGAGGAAAGGACGGGACCCATCTACTCGGTGAGTCCTCCGTCAGCGGGCACTTTGGTTAGACACCCCAAGTGCACCAGCGTTGTTGCCCTTGGACAGCTGACAGGCTTCCCTGTTGCCTATGATGCCAGGGGACGTTGGGCCGGGGCCTGGTGCTTTTCATACTCCTATCAGTCCCAGCAACTCCAAATTCACACGCAGCCCTGCCCCAACACTTGGGTCCGGAAGGACATACAGGCTGAGTAAGTGTGGAGCCGTGTGCTTGGAAGGCTGGTTTGCAAGCCAACCTGTGGCAGGGCATTATCTTACCTGAGCTGCGGAACTCTTCCGTAGGCGAGTTGTCGCCCGGCCCCGGGCATTTCACTCCCAAGCACATTGGGCCGCACCACCCAGCCCCGTCATTCCATGGCACCGCCGGCCCACAGCCACGCAACTCCATTCCCGGGCCTGGCGCCTTTGCGGTGGAGCGGGCGGACAAGATATGCAAGCCCACCTCACCGTCCGTATCCATAGGGCTGCGATGGCAGGAACCAGGTAGAAGCATAGCTATGGCGATAAAATAGCTCGCACTTGATGCTTGGTCGAGTGATATGCTGTGCTGTTCACTGCTTTATTGGTGCAAGCAACCAACCCGCTGAGCCAAGCTGAATGTGCCGTTTTTCAACTGACTGGTGACACGGAGCACTTGTATGTAGGTGGCAAGGAGGTCCGGCCGGGGCCTGCCGATTACAATAGCTCCCTGCCCGGCAGCAGCGCTCAGGCGGGAGTGAGCCTGAAGTTCAAGCATGAGGGTGCGCTCGCCAGCAAGGAGGCGGCGGCCCTGTTTGGTTCCCCCGGGCCTGGGGCGTACAGCGCTGGCAGCGGGCGGCCGGGCGACAGGGGCCCAGCCTTCACAATAGGGCAGCGGGGGTTACATTATAAGCAGCAAGGCGACTCCCCAGGGCCCGGGGCGTACGAGCATGAATGAAGTAGCTTCCCAGCCTGAACACTCAATGGTAACCACACAGAAGTCCTGAAAGATTTGTCCGCCCCTAGGCCCCCCCCCTTCTAATATTGCTAATGCACTATACAAACCTGTGGTTACCGTGTGCAATCTTGTTTATTTTGATATGGATTTGGTTTGTGCTAATATGTCGCAGCCGTGATTGCCTGCTGTTGGTGTAAGCCTCTAGACTTTTGACATGGTAATGTGCTTTGGCCTGTGCTTAGCGTTCAAGACTCGCAAGCGAAGCTGCTATGTCCAGTACCAGTCATCACACTATACTGCTACCAGTCAGAGGATTGCGGCTGTGGCAGCGATCGGCTCTCCAAGCGACGTCAAGCACCTTTTGCCTGAGGCGCAGGCCGCCTTGCAGACATAGGCTACAACTAGAAGCTAGTAGCAGCAGCTCAGGGCCTGATGCTAGCAGCTGGGAGCCAGTCCAAGGGGCAGCAGGGCCCCTGGTTCCCTCCTCGAGGCTCCTCAAAGAGACGCTCCCAGCCATACTCAGGTTCAGCCTGCCGGTGGTGTGCATCCCTCTGGCAGATCCCTTAATGAGCCTCATAGATAGTATCTGCATTGGCCGCATCAGCAGGTCGGTGACACAGCTTGCGGCGCTGGGCCCCTGCAGCCTCATTTTCAGCTTCAGTTCATACATCTGGAATGCGCTTGCCATAGCTACCGTCACACTTGTGGCGGATCGCCTTAAGGATAATGACACCCAGGCAGCCAGCCTGGCGCTGTCTTGCTCCATGGCACTTGCTGTGGTGGGAGGCCTGGTGGTCTGCGGGGTTCTGGAGACGGCAGGGCCGTGGTTGCTGGCGCGGACGGGGGCCGAGGCGGCCATCCTGCCGCATGCGTTGACCTACCTGCGCATTCGAGCGCTGGCGGCCCCCGCATCCATTGTGGTGCAGGTACACGGCCGATGTGGGTGCTGTGTTTCTTGGCAAGCAACAAGCAAAGTGGAAGGGCTGGGCTCCAGCTGAGCTGGAAGGTGCTTTGTAGCCTGACATGGCTGGATGGGTTGATGCATGGGGCAAAGCCTGTATGCAGGCTCCACCTGGGCTTAAGACATAAGCAGACTCCAAGTGTCTGGCTAGTTGCCCACCCGACATTGCTCACGGCTGTCAGTGTCTTGCAGGTTGCACAAGCGGGGCTTCTAGGTCAGCGTGACAGCCTGTCGCCCTTCCGGGCAGTGGTTGTCACCAGCACTGTCAGCCTGGTGGGGGACCTGGTGTTTATCGGGCCTGCAGGCATGGGGCTGGCAGGTGCAGCGTGGACCACCGTGCTGTCTCAGGTAAGCCTTTGCCAGACACTGTGTGTCTTTGTGTGTGCGCGTGCATGCGTGCGTGTGTCGGCAGCAGATTGGCAGCAGGGCATGCAAGGGACCAACAGCTCCTGACCATTGCCGCTGGTTGGCTGGCAAGCTGGCAAGAGTCGCATCGGCGGGAACCCTTCCTCCGAACAGCAGTGAAGGCACCAGCCTGGTTTTCTGATGCGCATGGACAAACTGTTCAGGCCAGGTGGCACCCGGCGGCAACATGCCATATGTGCCTGTGCTGCTTCCAGCCAGAGCGCCGTGCGTTGGTGCCTCCTTGCAGTACCTTGGCGTGCTGCTGCTGCTGCGAGCGGTGCAGCGGAGCAGGGCGCCCGTTGTGCTGCAGCTACCCGGCCGGAGAGAGCTGCGATCGCTGCTGGATACTTTTGGGCTGCTCACAGTATTCTACGTGTGCAAGAATGTTTCATACCTTATGATACAGGTGGGTAGGCTTATTTAGGCGTGGCATGCACGTGGTCAGGCTTCACCAGTGAAGGGCAATGCATTGGGGTTTGCCATGGGGAGAGAGCTTTACCCCCCCCCGCCACCCTCAATCTTCAAGGGTGGCGGAGGAGCAACATGTGCTTTGGAACTGTGACTTGGTCTTATGGGCATCGTGGGGTCCTGGAACTCCGAGGCTGGCAAGCAAGAACCCAAGCTTGCAGTCGCTTCATGACTAGCAACATCCCTTCATGTGTTGTGTGCGAAGGTGCCATATGCCATTCCTCACAACCTCATGCCTGTTGCATGCCCTTGCCCCAGGCCACGGCCACCCGGCTCTCCGCACTGCTGCTGGCAGCCCACCAGCCGCTGTGGTCCCTCTGGAACCTGGCCGCCTTCACCAACACGCCGCTGGAGCAGGCAGCCCTGGCCTTCCTGCCCTCGGCTCGCGGCGAGGAGGAGCGCAGGGAGACCGCTGCACTGCTGCTGGCCATGGTGAGTCGGGCGGAGTGCTGCTGTTGAGGGGAGAGAGCAGATGTCCAATCCTGCCCTGCCAGCTCAGCGATGCTCTGCCATCTCACCACTGCTCTGCCATCATGCTGCCGTTCGGGGTACCTGTCGATCATGCTGGGTGAGGACCTTGGCTGGAAAGGCAGCACTGCAAGTATTGACTCGCCCGAGCACCTTGGCATTCTCTATCGCGGTTCCTTTTGAGGGCAGCAGCATGCTTCCTTCATCGCACAAGTAGACCTCCCGAGTGCTTGGTCGCTGCCTGCAGGGTGCCCTCAGCGGCCTTGTTGGGGCGATGCTAGCGACGGGTCTGCCGGGGCTGCGTCCTGACCTCTTCGTTGCTGACCCAGCGCTCTGGCCCCATATGCGGTCGGTGGGGCTGCAGGTGAGGAGCGAGTGGTGGTGGAGGTGCCAGAAAAGGACGTGCGCTCCTGTGGCAGGCTATTTGTTGGTTGCCCACGCATACGCTGATCTCCACTCTTGCTGGCCGCGCTCTCGCACACGAAGAATGCCATGGCGCTTTGATTGTGCAGGTCCAAGGTGCTGTCGGGTCTGCCCTTTAGTGATGAGTGCTGAACCTGCTTAGGCTCACTGCAGCTTGCGGTCCGATGGGTGGGTGCTGGGATCCACTAGCAGGTCGTACCTTTGCAGCATGACCATGACTTACACACATACACACCCTTCTCCCCCCGCCGCTGCCTGCAGGGAGTGCTGGCTCTCATCTGTTGCGGCATCGATGTGGCCTCCACAGGGGTCCTACTCGCATTGAAGGACACTGCCTATGTTGCCCAGGCAATGGCAGTCAGTATGTCGCTTCTTGGAGCTTTCCTATGGTGGACACGGCTGGGCGCTAGCGGTGTGGGGCTGGGCACCGTGTGGTGGGGCCTCGCGGTGTTTTTCTTCCTAAGGGCGGCACAAAGCCTGCCGCGCGTCTTGCACAAGTACTTGTTGCGGAGGGGGAAGACTGCATGATGCCAAGCAGAGGCTGGTGAGCTGGGGGAAGGAGTCCTCCCTTCGCTCTGGGGTGTCACTACCTTTTCGGCTATACACAGTCTCCCGCTGGACTGACTGCCGCGCGGGGCTGGGTTTGTAGCAGCTTGAAGGCCGCTTCTCATGCACTCTTGGCAACACCTTGTATTATTTTGATGGTTTTTTTCAACTGCTCTGGCAGGTCTAGCTGGCTTAAGGACTGCTCTTCAGACTTCTAAAGACTTCTAAACTTGATCACTTTCTGTGTGGCTTGTACCTATGTTGGGTTTTAGCTGCAGCACTTGACGTAGCTTCCCTAGTGCTGGTATCTCAGCTGACTCTTATCTCAAGTGTACCACCAGCATTCCCTCCAAGCGTCTACATGGAGTTGGCCACCACAGTGGCAGGCTGGCGCCCTTAGCGCGCTGATTGCAGGACGCCAACGTACACGAGAAGACTCCCTGACAGTAATACTTTTGCAAGGGGAAAAACCAAAGGTTTGGAAACACTGTCTTGATCACTTTGCAGCGTGCTCCTCGCCAGACTCGTCCACTGTAGCAGTGCCGGTGCTTCAAGCATGAAGACCAAAGTTGAAAGCGATGTTCTTAGCGGGCTCTGCTCCATAGAGGCAGACGCCCGCTTGGCAGCCCTCCGCTCCCTAAAGAACACTGTGATCGGAGACAAGCGCAAGAAGGCCTCCTTCGTCAAGCTTGGAGCAGTACAGCTGCTGGTTGAGATATTGACCTCTGACACGGAGCCCTCCTTGCTCATCCAGGCGGCAGCAGCGGTGAGCTCGTAGGGGTGCTCCCAACCCTGGAAGCCTGTATGCCCACCTGCTCCCAGCGCAAAGAGTAGTTGCTGCTAGGGAGCTCCGCAGTTAACCGCACATGAGGCCGCAAGCTTCAAGTTGTTTGCTATGTGTAATTCCTTGACTGCAGGTTGGCAGCTTTGCTGCCTCTGAAGATGGTTTGAGAGCGGTGGTGGAGCATGGCGCTATCCCCCAGCTGCTGCGTGCGCTCAACAGCAGTGAGGCGCGAGTGGTGGAAGCTGTGGTGCGGTCACTGAAAATGGTCTACAAGGTGCGGCGCTGCAGTGCTTGCACTCCATTTGGTCAAAATGCAGTGGCTCCAGGCAACCGGGTGCTTCCTGATGGCCTTACCTTCGATTCCAAGGCATGAAATGATATCCCCCGCAGTATCGGCGAGTTGCTGGGCAGGTAGTCATAGCTCCCTGATGCTTTGCAGGCTCCTCAGGCGCCAAAGGAGATGGTGTTCCAGAACGACACCCCGGCCCGCTTGGTGTCGCTGCTGTCTGTTCCAATGACCAATGTGGCAGAGTCGGCAGGCAGCATCATTTCAAGCTGCTGTGAAACACCAGCGCAGGTGCGGTGGGTCCCCCAGCAAAGAACGCCAGGGGCAGGGATAGGAACTGGAAACGGCTTGGAGACACCTTCTATGCCAGTTTTTTGCTTATTTTATGCCTAATGGTTTGCCTCATGTCGTTACCGTGGGTTGATGTCGACATGATGCCTGCTTGTCGGATGGTGCATATGGAACCAAGCTCGTGTCGCCATCCTCGTGTCTTGCTTTGCTGTGCAGCAAGGCGCCATGGTTGCTGCCGCCGCTATCCCACCCCTGGTAGCTCTACTCTCCCACCAGCAGCAAAGCAAGCAGGAGGCGGGCCTTGAGGCGCTGGCGGCTCTCACCAGAGGCAGCGCGACCAGCGCGGCAGCGTGTCTGGAGCATGATGGGGTGGTTGGCCGCGCAGTGGGGTTTCTGAAGCACCCCTCCGCCCGCGTGCGCTTCTTGGCATGCGTGTGCCTCACCAACCTGTGCCAGCAGCTGCCCAGCGGCAGCAGCGGGCAGTGTGACAGGTGCAGCAAGCAGGTGCGGGGTGTGGAGTCCGGAGAGTGCGCCTCCGCATATCCTTGCTCGGCTCACCGCCTTTGGGAGCCATGTTCACAGCTTACCCAGTACTCACTTGTGTATCTCACGGGTGAGATGAAGCAGTCTTGGCATGCAAAGTGGAGCAGGGTCATGGCATGCTCTGATAAATACGACATGTCCTCAGCAGTACACAGCCCACAAGACTTGTGAGCTTGCGAATGAGGGGCGCAGGGTGGCTTGCTATTGGGTGTTGCCCTGACTGCCTCTATTGCAGGAGGTCCAGCAGGCGGTGTTGCCTGTGCTGGTGCGGCTGCTGGGGGAGTGCTCTGGGGAGCGAGAGGACGTGCCCAGCGTGCTGTGCCAGCTGGTATCAGAGTCAGAGGAGCTGCAGCAGGTTAGTGAAGAGTAGTGGATGGACAGGTGTATGTGAAGCCAAGGATCAGCGTAGGGTTGGGGATGGAAAAAGTCGCAACAGGTGTGCTGTTTGGTCGGAGGGGCCGGTGGCTGGAAGGCGGTGATATCAGGCACTGTGTGCAAGCTCGTGTCGATGCTCGTGTCGATGCTCGTGTCGATGCAATGTCACACAAGGTGCATTGGGCATGTCAACGGGGAATCTGTGGTGCTTGGTGGTGGGTTGTGTGCAACAAAGCGCCAGCGTTTGGTGTGTCAAAGTCGATGCTGCTGGTGTGGTATCATGTGTTACAAGGTCAGAAGATTGGTTGGAGTGAAGCGTTGAGCGCCCCACTGCTGAGGTAATTGGCAGTAGCCTTATATGTAAGCCGGTAAGCTAAGACGGACTTTGGGCGCTTGACGGTGTTCCTACCTACCCGCCGGGCAACCCCCCTGGCTGGGTAGGTATTCAGTCAGAGGCGGTTATGAGGCTAGCTTAACTGTGCAGGCTGCCACGGACGCCGACGCCATTGCCAAGCTGGCAGTCTTTGTGCGGGATGGAGCCTGCCCACCCAAGCGCAAGGTGTGCTCCGAGACTCGCAATGCCAGCACCTTGCTGTGCTTCCTGCTGCTGTCCACAGCCTGGCATCACATGGCTTTGCCAGTTGTTCGTAGTGTTGCTTGGTGCCTGCGTTGAGGCTTTGGAAAAATGCATGGGCTTGTGCTCTCTCGTCGCACGGTGGCTTGACAGCCACGATTGCTGCACACAACGGCTTTCGTGTCGATTTAAGGACCATATGGGTGGCATCGGCATGTTTACGTTGTCCTTCAGCAGCGAGGAAACAAATATCTTGCACAGTGTTTGACACCCGTAGGAAGGCGGGGAAGGTGCCAAGCGGCGGTCCCCTTTCTCCCTCGGTTTGCAGGAGGGTGCGCTGCGTTCGCTAGGCCTGCTGTGCTACACCGCCGA
This sequence comes from Parachlorella kessleri, assembly GCA_001598975.1. Lineage (NCBI taxonomy): Eukaryota > Viridiplantae > Chlorophyta > Trebouxiophyceae > Chlorellales > Chlorellaceae > Parachlorella > Parachlorella kessleri. The sequence goes on from BBXU01000458.1 coordinate 15,772, forward strand.
GGCCAATCGCCGGCAGCTGGTGGAGTGCCGCGTGCTGCCGCAGCTGGCTGGCTGCTTGGGGGAGGAGGGCAGCCCCGCGCTGAGGGCGGCCGCATGCAGCTGCATGCGCAGCCTGTCGCGCAGCTCAAACCTGCTGCGGTGAGGCAGGCAGGGGAGGGCTTGGCGTGTGCTTCAACGCCTGCCTGCCTGCCAGCCAGCCAGCCTAAATGCCTGGAAGTCCTGTCTTTGCCAGCCTGTCATGTCCCTGCTTGTCCGCTGCCTGGCAGGGCTCCAAATCTCTGTACGACTCAACGCTGTGCTCGGAGTCGGGTGATTGCCTGGCAGGGCACGGCAGCTCTGGCTGGCGCAGTGCTGTGCCCTGTGTGTGCTGGGGTGTCACCGGAAGCAGCATGAGCTACACCAGATAGGTGGTAGGGAGGGAGGAAGGAGTGCAGAAGAGGTGTGCCTGCAGGTCTAACCTGGGGGAGGTCGATGTGGCGGCTCCCCTGTTGCGACTGACGGAGGAGGAGGATGCGGTGGTGGCGTGGCAGGCAGCAGCAGCACTTGCCAACCTCACGGTGGACTGCACTGCAGTCAAGGTGGGGTCGCACGGGGTTCTATTAGGCCAGGGGGTAGGATACTACAGTCATGGGCTTCTCTGTGGCCAGGTGATGGGTTACTACAGTCACGGGAAGGTGATGATGGACTCCTACGGTTGCACAGGGTCCTCTTTTGTTTTCATCTGGTGCTAGGGTAGAGGGTGCCCCAGTCATGGAGGGCTGTCGGTGGACTCTCTTGGGGTGCGGGTTGCTTGTGCGGTGGCTGTGGCTATACTGCGGGCTAGTGAGCGGCACTGCCTCTCTGAATGCCTGCCTGCCTAAATGCCTGCCTGCAGGAGGCTGTGCTCCAGCGCGGCGGCGTGCAGCGGTTTGTGAGCCTCACGCAGTCGATGCACCACCAGCTGCGGCTGTACGGGGTGTGGGGCCTGTCTTCCATTGCCTACCGCAGCGCTCCAGGTGCGTGGGGAGTGCAGCAGGGAGCAATAGCTAGCTGGCCAGGGAGGCTGGCGCAGGGGCGCTGGGCGGGCCACACCATGAATGATACCTGAAGCCTGGGAGTGAACTGTTTTTAGGGGCAGGTCACAGCTGTGCTGCACAGGGATGTCCATGTGCACCATAATGAGCCGATTCACAGGCTGGCTGGGATGATTGGTGCTTGGAGGCTGTGCCATGCCAAGGGTGGGGTGGTGCGTCGATTGGGGGAAGGTGTGCTAGCAATGGCAGACCCTGTATCCTGACAACCCCAGGAGGTTTTATATTATTCTGGGTGCAGACGTGCGCGAGACCATCATGCAGCAGCTGCCATGGATGAGCTTGGTGTCACTCCTAGAGGATCCAGAACACGACATCAGGGTGCGCTTGCCTTGTCGGTGCTTGTGTTGTATGTGCTGAATGGTAGGAAACTGCGGGTGTGAGGTCTTTTGTGTGGGATGAGGTAATCATTGACGGGATTTGCTCACCGCATGTTCACATCCCATGCGCCGTTGCATGCGTGGCACAGATAAGAGGAGGCGGTCGGGACCATTTGCTGGCCAGGCTCTCACCCGCCTGCTCCCTAACTCCCTGCCCTTGCTGGCTGCAGGAGAAGGCCGTCCTGCTGCTGCGCAACCTTGCTTACAACACGTCGCCGCACCAGCAGCAGCAGCAGCAACAACAACAACAGCAACACCCTCAGCTGCGGACCCGGCCGCCGCTTCAGCCAGGGAGCTGCACTGACGGGCCTGGGGGCCCCAGCCTGCACAAGTGGAGTGGCGGGGAGGTTCTGGCTGCGGTGAAGCGGCTGGTGGAGCGCCCGAGCCCCTCGCCCATGGTGGGTTGTTAAGAGTGGGAAGGGTGGAGTTTGACGCGTCGGGCATGGGTGGGTGGCGTGTGGGTGGGGGAGTGGGGAGGGTGGTGGAAGAGCTCCTGTGTTTGCCGTGGCCAGGCGGCGGGAGGAGCCTGTGAAGGGCGCGAGTGACGGCTGGTGAGGTGGTGAGCGTGTGAATGGCAAGGATCTCCCTTGAACCTTGCCATCTCCAATCATACCACCAGCTCTATTGGCAGTCGCTCATCTGTTACGTGGCAGGGTCTTCCGGTCTCATGGTAATGCCGGCCGCGCCTGGGAACAGGCACAGGAAACTGTGTGGCAAAGGGTAAGCCTCCGGGGGTTGCCCAAGTCCTGGGTCCGTGGGTCGTGGGTTGCTGGCACGCTGCACCCGGCAGGTATGGGTAAGCATGGCACCATGCAGCCCTCAGGGCTGCCGTCCTTGGGTGCAGCTGCTGCTGTGTGGCAGGACAGGCAAGGCCGTACAAGGCAAAGCCCTGCATGGTGCGAGTGCCTAGCAAGTCTCAGTCGACCATGCCATGCGCCTGCTGAGCAAGATGTGTTTGCCTGCAGAGCATGTTTCTCACTGGCCCGGTCGCCATGAACCTGGCACCTTGCCAGGCTCAGTTGTAACCCTGCCTAGAACCCCACCTTGTATCACTTTTGCGTTGTAGCATGCTGCTCTGTCCGCACTGCTGGCCCAAGGTACGGGCCAGGAGTTGCTCCCCCAGCACAACGACGACCCACCACCACCACCACAGCACATCACCAACCCACCCCACCCCCGTCTGCTAAAGTCGGAGTGCACCTCTGCTCAAGGAAAACCTCCTCGCTCCCTGCCCTGCCCTGCCCCGCAGCTGAAGGAGCATGCCCTGTATGTGGTGGTCAACATGGCCAGCGGCAGCGCGGAGCAGAAGGCCGCTGTGATGGGCAGCGGCTGGCCGGCGGTGCTGCTGGAGCAGATGGGGGATGCGGACGCTCGGGTGCGGGAGGCAGCAGTCTGGGCGGTCATCAACCTGTCGTGGAGGTCAGTTGCCTGGCTGGCTGGCTGGTTGAGGGGTAACGCCAACTGGCCTTTTGGGTGCGCCTTGGTGTGCTTCCCTTGATAAATGCTGCAACAGCGGCAGCATGGCTCTCCCAGCCCTACAAGCGCCTGCCTGGTAGTGTGTGACATTGGATGCATGGCAACTCCTTTGGGCACGATAAAACCCCTCAGCAGTCGCTGCGGGGCACAATGATGCTGATTGCCTTGGAAAGAAGCAGTCAGTGTCCTGGCCCGTCGTGGCTTGCTAAGCCCTTCTTGGGGTCCTGCTCGTTGCTGCAGCAAGGGCGGCGACAGCACGGCGCCGCACCGTATCCAAGCCCTGAGGCATCTGGGCTTCGAGGACAAGCTGAAGGATCTGCAGCACGATGACTCGCTGCCGGTGGGCGAGGGCGGAAACGTTGGTATCCAACTTCCATTGAGTGTGTTGGGCTCGACAAATGCCAGGAGCCTTCCATCAGGCTGATGCTGGTAGACCATACTTCCTACTTCCTTTCTGTTACTCGTCCGCCTTTAAAAAGATTGCGTAGTATGAATCTCTCCCCGCCCATGCTGGCAGGTCAAGGAGCGGGCCAGGACAGCGCTGGACCAGTTTGGCAGTGACCCTGAAAGAGACGAGGAGATGCGGCAGATCGAGGATGAGATCCAGCAGGTGCAGGCAGCGGCGGCAGCGGCCGCGGCCCGGCTGCGCATGCACTTCAGAGATTGATGCTGGTAGGGTGAGCAATGATTCTGCAGATGGATTGTGGATGATAGTCCCGCATGTGCAGGCGGCAGCCGTCACATCTTGAGTGTGCATGCGCAATGAACTAGAGGGTATTGAAGAAACTGGACAACTCCATGCAGGTGCATGCACCCTCCAAGTGTATTAGTGGGGAGTTGTGTGTGTGTGTTTCGTCGCGAGGGTGGGTGCTCGGAGTCGCTAGCAAGCAAGCCACAGTATTATCCTGATTTGTGAGGATCCTGCTGACGCACCCTCTGGCTTGATGCAAGTCTTCTTGGCCTGGATGCATGCCCATTGGAGACATGCCACATGTAACTTCAGGCAGCCAATGAAGACATAATGGAGGGACTATCATAGCAAACCCGTGCTGAACCCTGGTCATCCATCCTGGCACCCTTGTTCTTGCATGACAGCTTCTCAGCAAGTTCTAGCCCATCGCACCAGCCAGCACTCGATCAATTACATCAGGCTCCTGGAAGCATGTGGAGCTGGCTTTCTGCATCCCTGTATGCCTCCTTAGTCCCTAGATGTCTGTTGATGGTGGCAGGCGGCGCAAACAAAGGAATTAGTTGGGCCCAAAATTGACAGCTGCATCCAGCAGCTGTCCATGTGTCCAAGCTGGATAGAGCTGGCCCCGCGCGCGCCAACTGAGGAATTCAGTGAAAGAGCGGTGCAAACCACAAGTTCGCTGCATCGAGATCGCGTCGATTGATCTTGTCATGTGGCTGAGCTGGCATGCGCGTTGCCTTTCACAAGCGCGTCAGCCTTGGTCCTACCAAGTTCCAAGCCTCCAAGTGTAATAGGAGGGCTCAGTTGTCTTGCAGTTGCCTTGCACCGCGATCACTTACCGAACCAGCAAGCATGGATAACGCAGTGGGCTGTCTCGTGGGAGTGGCTGTCGGCGATGCAGCAGGTCAGCATGTTGGTAGCGTTCTACTGACGCTCAGCGATGCAGGATGCATCCTTTACCTGACAACGAGCGTACCAACTTTTATTATTAGCTTTGTAGGGGCCCCTCTGGAACTCAACAAGGGTGTCATACAACCTGAGGAGGCTTCCAAGGCAATGCGCATGCCAGGGAGCAAGTATCTCCCCGTCCTTGGGAAGGGTAAGGGGGAAGCAAGAGGTGTTGGTTCTACCACAAGGTTCTCTCCAATATGCGCGCCTGCATGTAAAGGGTCTCGGCCTGGTGCCGTTGTGACACCCACGGTTGCTGCTTTGCAGGGCAGACAACCGATGACACCGAGCTCACCATCTGTCTGGCGCGAGGTGAGCTTGCCTGGGGAACCCGTCTTTCTCAAAGGCTTGCAAAACATCAGGCGTGGCATGCACGCAAGCATGTACCCTGTGTGTGGGACAATTTGTAAGTCTGAGGCTGAAGTGTTCTACAGGGCTGGTCGGGCACCCACCCTCACGCGGCTTCCCAGTGGAGTCGGTGGCCAAGCAATACAGCTTCTGGCATGCTGCCGGAGCGTTTGCGGGGGGCAACACTTGCCAGACAGCCTTCAGCGTGCCACTGGAGTCGGATAGGGCCAAGTGGGGCGACAGCGGCAGCCAACCCTCTCTTGCCACCCGCATGCGAGTGAGAGCCAGAGCTGTGCCTAGGGTTTAGGTTTTGTGATGACGTGTGCTAATCGGTTTGCGGCTGTCTGTCGGAAAAGACATCAGCCTGTGCCTTGCAGCAGGTGCTGACATCTACAGGAGTTGCACCCGTCCACCCTTTTGTCAAGTGCTTTTTACTCCTGCTTTTCAGGCCTTTGCTGCACAGTTTCGTCAGCCGCCGGCTGGCTTTTGCATCACACACAGGGTCCCATCCTGCCCCTTCGCAGGCTCGGTCCCACCGTATGAGTATGGAGAGTCAAGCCAATGGCGCTCTGATGAGGGTGGCCCCTCTGGCCATCTGGGGCCACCAGCTCAGCCCTGCCCTACTGGCAGAGTATGCTGCCGCCGACGCCAGCCTGTCACACCCCAACCCGACCTGTGGCGACTGCAGCGCGGCTTACTGCCTCGAGGTTGCTCACCTCATAGCGAGGCCCGGGGATGCTGAGGGGGCGCTGAAGTCGGCCGAGGCCTGGGCACAGGAGCATGCAGGTGAAATGTAGGATGTGCTTCCAAGTTGCTTGACGGCTGTGGGCAAAAGGAGCGACTCTCGCAAGCTGTGTACATGCTAAATGGATAAGTCAGTAGCTTACTGTGGAAGCTGCCTTCATAGCAGGTGGGCATGTATCGCTTTGCAACGTTTTGCTGATGAGTATCTGTCCACAAGTGCATGTCGGCTATCCACACTTGGCATCACCCACACACGCTGCCCCTCCGTCCAGCTTGCGTGTGCTTACAGCCATGCATGCAACCCTCCCTTTGCCACCACCTGCTCCGCCCCTGTGCCCCCCCTCCTGTGCGCTCCACCAACAAAAACTCGTCCACTCTGTCACCCGCAGGCAAGGAGGTCCAACAGTGGCTTTTGAAAGACTCTCACCAGCCTCCAGACCAGCTGGACTGCACAGCGTCCGCCGGCTTCCTCAAGCACGGCTTCACACTGGCCTTCTGCCACCTCCGCCGGCGGTCGCCTTTCGAGGACGGCATTCTGCAGACCCTGTGCAGGGGGGGCGACACCGACACAAATGCCGCAATTGTGGGGGGCATGCTGGGCGCGCTGCATGGGGCGGCAGCCATTCCGGCCTGGATGAGTCAGCCGGTGCTGGAGTATGAGGGGAGGGAGGATCAGGGGGGAGGCACCCCTCGCCCCAGGGAACTGCGAGCTTCCTGCCTACCTGATCTGGCTCAACAGCTGTTCCAGCTGGCAGGGCAGTGAGGCCTGGGCATGCCAAGTTTGGTAAAGGGGCAGGCAAGGCCAGCAGAGAGGAGGTGGGGTAAACTGGACTGACAGGGAGGTATGCAATATTGCTGTGTGTCATGCTTGAGAGCAAGATTACAGTAGGGTAGCAAGATTCGAGTAGGGAAGAGTAGATTGCCAGGCTGTGGACTGAGGCGAGGGTTTTTTGCCATCAGACGGTTGGTTGGTTGGTTGCTGATGGTTGATAACACTGTGTTAGACACTGTGTTGGTCGACGGTCTACGTCTGACTGCTGAGGGCAAATCACACCGGGTGTCAGAGGGTCTCTTGGCCAGTAATGCTCGCAATGCTCTCCTCTTGCCTGGTTGCTGGAGTGACCAACCTACTCATAGTCCTCACTTTTTCCCTTGGATGTGCTGCCGTAAAAATGCTTCTGGTGAGGCACCTCATCCTAAAAGCCGGAGAGCAATTCGCTGCCTATGCAACCATTTGGGAAGTAAGTCCACTTGCCCAATTGACAAGTGCCTCCGAGCTTCTGGGGCAGTTGCTTGGGATATTACCACATTGCGGAGAAGCACAATGCAGAGCCTGTTAAGGTGACAAAGTAAAAGGCAAGCCTCACAACCAATAATAGCATATATCATGCCAAAACACGCAGCAGGTGAACTCATATGCCCACCACCAACAGCACCACTAAGAGGCTGCCCTTGACACAGCCTGTGTAGGATGGTGACCTACCCTTGACACAGCCTCTGTAAGGACGGCAACCTACCAAGAAAAGGTCCTAGCATTCCAAAACAGGCTATAAAGCAGTACTTCACCCACTCTGCTCCAGGACACACATTATGGCCCTACAAGCGAACTTAGGTACATGGACGCACTTCCTCCGTATACCAGGGGACACACGTGAAACTAGGCCATACAGGGTCAAGGCTAGCAGCAGGCTGCACACATACTGGCAAACGAATAGCGGCATCGCCCGCGCCACCCGCCGCCCGTGCTCCCATACACACCAGCGGGTCCCATGCCACACCCGCACACTCGCCCGCCGTCATCTGAGCAGGCCGGCCCGAGCAAGGCCCTCCCAAGCTCTCATTCAGCCACCTCTCCTAGGAAACCTCCACCCCCCATGGCAATGCCACCCATCAGCATCCGTGTTTAGGAGCAAGCTCCCGCACACGGAACAGGGGTGCTGCTTGCTGCGCTCCATACTGGGCTGACCAGCTGCATGAGAGCCGCCAACCCAGCTGCCGCCCACAATTGGCCTGGCGGGAGGCTCAGCAAAGCGCGCTGCTGCTCAGCGCCGCCCAAGCGCATGCCACGCATGCCTGGCGTGCAGCCACCGTAGGCAAGGCAAAGCATGCTCAGCGGAACTGGGGCTCTGTGGCGGCGGCCCCAAAGTCGGGCATGGGCGGCGGCGCAAACTTGTCATCCGTGAGGTCATGGGGCCGGGAGTCCTCCTCCTTCGTGCTGCTGCTGCTGCCGCCGCCAAACCACCCCGAGAACCAGCCAGGCTGAGCCGGGGCTGCCTCTGCAAACATAGAGGCGGGCGCACTGTAGAACCAAGCAAAATGACTCCAGGCTGGCTCCACCCTAGAGGCAAGCTACATCACCTCAAAGTGCGCTCAGGCCACTCAATGCGGCCCAGCACACCATGGCGCAGCTTGAGGTGGCACAGAGGCACCACCTCCAAAACCCTGACCAAAGGCGTCATGCTCCCTGCTGTAAGCCTGGCTGCCACAGGCCCGCACCCTACCCGGACCCCACCTCCGCAACAAGACCCTCCGCCCAAGCCAGCTGACGCAGTAGTGGCACTTTGTATTGGGTATCCTCCGGGTCAGCAGGCACATGTCGATGTCAGCAGGCAGCACCCACTATCAACCCACCACCCCAGCGCCAATGTGGCGGCCCCACCTGTTGCCTCCGGCAGGGGCGGCGGCACGGCCCCGCCCGCCGGCAGCGGCTCCGGCGCGGCCATGGGCTTGCCGCTGGCTGGGCCGGGCATGTCCATCATGGGGGTCGGGGCCACCGGCGGCGCGGTCATGCGCGTGAGGAGGATGCCCACCCCCTCAATCATGGCCTGCACGGCACGGCAACCACACACACGTGGCGGCTGTCTGCCTGCTTCCTGGAACTGCGATGGGCTGTATCCCCACCACCAGCAAAAGCTTGCTGAGGTTTGCGATTGCACAGCCATGTAGTGCAGGAAACTCAATGCCAGCACAGGTAGGGACGCATGATATCTCTGACCACAAGCCACTGGTGTGTGAGATGTACCTTGCGCGTACACAGACATTTCTTCTAATAGGTATAAATCCGGAATATTCGGGCAAGACAGCAGCCCAAGTCCCCATCTAGATGTGCCATTGAACCATGAGTCCCTACCAGGCTGACAGTCAGTCTACGAAAACTGTTACCGCACCAAAGGCTTCCTTCCAAGGGCACCCTAGGCTCCCTATGCCCACCGCGCGCTCCACTCGCTCTCAACAGTGCATTGAGACTCCCACGTGCAACTCCACCACATTTGCCAAATAAAATGCCACTTGCCCCGGCGCCCCCCCCCCCCTTTTCTTCAGCACCCCTCACCAGCAGCACGCCGCCAAACACCGCTGACTTGGCTGCTGAGTTGAGTCCCGTGCGCAGCTGCAGGAACCCTCCTGTGAGCGCGCCCGCCGCAATGGAGTTCCACGGGTCCTCCTTCTTTCGAAGGGCCACTAGTGTGCAGTCAAAGGACGAGAACAAGCCGCCCCAGACAGCAAAGCTGCCGCCTATCTTGGGCGCCTGCGTGCGAATAGCCTGCAGTCCAAGAAAAGGCTGTCAAGGTCAGCACTTAAGCGGAAAGTCCAAGCTGACATCCCAAATTCCCGGTGTTGAAATAATATATGGGGTATAACCTGCTACGACACAGCGCATGGCTTCAACCAATGGCACGAGCCCCCAACCTAAGCATGCAAGCCAAACTGATTTAGGTTGTGACTCTGCAACATCCCAAGCAGGCACATGGCAGAGAGTGACTCGTCACGTTGAGTTTATTCCAGAACACAAGCAGAGCCAGGACCGCCAGGCCCGACACCAGCATGCCACACACCTCAATGCCGCCTTTGAACCTATGCCCGCCAGGACTATTCTTCATGCCCTTGAATAAATGCCACACGCCGCCACCGACCGCGCCCATACCTGCAAGGCAAACACTAGGAGACACTTCAACACTACAGGAACGAAATATTCAACTCTGCCGTCCAGAGCTGCATTTTTTATTGATGAACAACCCTGCAAGGCTCAAGACAGCATGTCAGGATGTCTGGCAACTCACCAAAGGCACCCCCGATGTCATCAAGGATCCTGCAAGCAGGCAAGTCAGCCCAGCAATTGAGGCAGGTTTAGCCAGGCTGGATGACTCACTTAAACCCAAACGAGCACTCTTCAACGGCAGTTCAGCTGGCACAGCGGGTTCCTAATGTGGTCGCCAAGCGCTGACCCAAGACGGACATGAGATGTGTCATCGAGCATGCCACCAACCTGTCTGGACAAGGTTCCCTGCCGTGGTCCACGCTTGGGCCCTGCTGCGCCATTGCTCACACTACTACTCTCAGGACGGCCCACAGAGCGCTTGCAGGCCCAGCCGCTTGCTTGTGGTTGCAAGGTTCAAAGGGTGCCCCACTTGTGCAACAGGATACCGAAATTGGGAGACGGCGTGGTAACCTGACCAGCTTACGCGGCCAAGGGTGCAGGGAACTTTTGGGGGCTGTGCCTGCTGTGCCGCCCCAAGCCTGCTGCGAGGTGAGCTGGCAGCGCAGTCCGGAGCCTTACAGCCCCCTTGCGGCCTTCCTGGGCAACCCTAGTGACTCTCACGTCGCTAAGTATTGCTGAAACACAGGTGATCACCCTGCTGTCCTGGACCGGAAGATCACCTAGCCGTCATGGAGAGCGCTGAGGGTGGGCCAGGCATCTGGCACGCCCTCGATAAAGACACCCTGGAAGAGGTGGCGGCGCATTGCTCGGTGGGGGCGCTGCTGAGCCTGCAGCAGACATGCACCAGCTTCTGGCAGCTGCTGTCCACCAGCGAAAAGGTCTGGGTTCGCAAGCTGGCAGAGGACTTTGGGATGCACCTCAAGGTGAGGGGATCGGCCGATCAAGCGCCAGTCCTATCAACTTACCCTGCTTCCTGGCCCAGCCCCACAAGCACCCCTGTGGCACTCCTCGTGCGTGACACACCCTTGTGTGACACCAAGCACTGCCCACGTATTTGGGCTGGTATATGCAGGCCTTGCCGCCAAATGATGTGGTATTTGCTCGTCTGGCTCGCACTGTGTATGAGGCTAGCCCTTCCAAGCAGCTGCGATTCCAAGGGGCACTGGTGACGGGGGGTGTGGATATGGACAGCATGCAGTACTGGGTAAGGCACTGACCTAGGGCACGCACACGACGCGCATGTCAATCAGCCTTGCACTGCCAGTGCCAAGGCTGCAGTGTGATGGTTGTGATGTGCTTAGACTCTGCTAGCCAGTTGCGGATCAGGCTGCCTGTAGCCTTGTCTTGCGTTTTCGTTCGTTCTATTGGATGGTATGCTAAGTTTTAATAACAAAAGAGTCTGCTGTGCTTTCCAAAGAGCAGCAAGGCCACCCAGCGGCGCTGGCTTGCTTGGGCGAGCCTCGATCTGTAAAAGAAATCGCTGGGTTGGGCACAGACTGGCCGACAGTGTGGTTGCAGGTTGATAACATGTTCAAGCCGGACAAGTCGTCCTATTGTTCCAACTGCTCCTACAACGCCGACTGCCTGGCACTGCTGCTGGTGAGCTGGGTGCTGGGGCGGCCCCCAGCCTCTCTCCTAAGGATGCTGTTGAGTGAGGGCTGGCTTGGCCAAACCTGACTAGGGTGCTTGTCGCCGTCCGAGTGAGGCATTACCCAAGCGTACCTGGGCGTAACCTAGGCATGCAAGCTGGCTGCACACCCGCTGGAGCTGCCATGCGGTGCCTGGGCGGTCCCTTCAGCTTCTAACTAACACCCGGCAGGTTGTGTTGTGCTGCGGTGCATGGCAGGATGGCAAGGTGCCGCGGGATGCGGAGTACGAGCGAGTGCGGCAGTACATCGTGCGGCGGTGCCGCTACGCTGCCGCCCTCATCATGAATGTGCAGCTGCCAAACCAGGTGATGGGGTGTGATGGCTCCCGAGCCCGCCCTGCGCTGCAGGGCTGCAGCAAGGGCAGGTGGGGCAGGCATTCATGTCAGTTTAGCAGCAGCCATGCTCGGCTGCGGGTGACAGCGGGACCTTCCTGATGTGGATTGGTGTTCATGCTTGACCGGCTGGAACACTGGAGGATGTAGCGGAACCTTCGCCGGACCTGCTAGCCTCCTCACTGCTGCTGTGTGCCGCCAACTCTGTAGGGCTTGTTGCCCCGGTCATGTTGCACTCACTGGCTTCCCCCTTGAGGGAAGCTTGCTCGTACCCACTTGCTGTCCCACCCCACTTAAGGTGGACATGCACATGACAGGAAGGGGTCAGACAGCAGTGTGGCGGGTGCCAGCTGCGTCGGTAGGCAGGCAGATTTGGAGAGCTACCCCACCCACTTGTTGTCGGCGCCTGCAGGACCGTGACCCGGATGCTGTCATGGATATTCTAGAGGATTGGACAGATGACCAGCTGGAGAACTTCTTCCGAGACCTGGTGGCAGCCATGAACCAGGTGGGCTACGTTTTTTTCTAGCTTCTTTAACTTCAAGATGCTTTTTCACTTTTTGAATTATGTGGTGCAGCCGGCCCTTCCCTCCTGGGCTCCTGCCAGCACCCCTCCCATTCTTGTGTAGCAGAGCCGGCTGGTGTGTTGCCTGCTACTATAGCCTTGCTGATGCCATGCCAGGGGGTGGGCATGTGCAGCAGTTTGTGCGCCGGGTGCATGACCATTGCGAAGTCAGTCGCCTACTCAAAAACTCGCCATAGTGTAGTATCCGCCTGTTGTCTTTGTGTCAGTCAACCCCGTGCTTTGCATTTGTCGGTGGTGCCCAAGGGGCGGCCACCGGTCTGTGAATGGCAACCACTGTCCGTCCCGTGTTTCAAAGCACCCCATCCTTCTCTGCCCTCACAAAACCTCCTGGCACAGCGTCTGCCGCCTACCGCCAAGTGTCAAGTGTGACAATCACAGGGCTCTCCGGCCTTGCTTGCTGACTTCTACGCCGACTAAATTCTCCTTGTGTGTGCAGCAACACCCGCTGGGTCGGCTGCTGGTGTATGACGTGGAGCATGGCAGGGTGCCCCTGGAGCAGCAGCGCATCAGTGCAGTGGAGCGGGTGAGTGCTGGGGCCGGCGGCTGGCTCCTTGGTGCCTGGCTTGCTGGGAGCGAGGCCGGCGAGGGTGCCTGCTTGCTGCTTGCTGCCTGCTGTGCGGCCCTCGCCACCCGTCTAGACGAGCACGCTCGCCGCCTGCCACTCCTGCTGCTTGCCGCATTGTTGTTGATGGCGGCAGGGCAGTGCCCAACCGGACCAGGTACAGAGCTGTGGTCTGATGGTGCGGCTAGCAGCCCTACTCTGTTCCGCAGTGTCCACCAGAGCACTGCATACAGTAGCACATTGAGACCTGATGTTTGCAAGAGCAGCCGAGCTGTTGCTGCGTGTGATTGAGGGCAGTATTTGAGGGAGCGGCTGGATGTCATGAAGAAGGCGATGCTCAAGCCGGCCGGCCGCCCCAACACCTTATTTGACAGCAGCATGATGGAGAAGCTGCGGGATCCCGGACAGCGCTCCCTGGCAGGTGCGTGCTGCTCGGGGGAGGGGGGTGGGGGTGGGGGGACGCGCTGTGGGGGAGGAAGGGGCCCCCTTGCTTCATTCAATCGATCTGCTTCCCATAGCATCAGCAGAGCATGTGCCGTGGATGCGATCGTGCTGGCCCAAAGTCTAGGCTACGACTAGATGAGACAGGCGAGGGTTTTGTATATTTGAATATCTGTGTTGGCCCCTTGGTTGCCTGGGTGTTTGTGCGTGGGTGGGTTGGCCGTCGGTCGTAAATGGCCGCGCATGGGATTACATGGGGTCGCAACCAGGAACACAGCCTGCTTGGCCAGCAACCAGGCTTTCACGGACTGGTGGTCGTCCTAGTCCACCCCAGGTATCTATCACTGCATCGCTGGGCAGCCGCTCACTGCCCTTGGCACCCGCCGCCCAACGCCCTGCAGGCATCGTGAGCGAGGTGACGCTGTCCCGGCAGGGCCGGCTGACGTGCCCCGCCTCCTGCGGCGTGGTGCTGCTTGGCCACATGGACTACGCTCAGCTGGATGGGCTCTCACCCGAGCAAGTGCTGCAGGAGCTGGAGGCGGCCACACAGGGTAGGTGGGTGGGTGCAGGGGGGATGCAGGGTGGGCGGGTGGGGTGGTTTGATTTGAATGCATTTGGTCGGGTGTGTGGGTGCGTGCGTGGGTGGAAGGATGTCAATGTGCCTACGAGCGGGAGGTGGCCTCGCAGGGTAGGTGGGTGGGGTGTCTGCATGGTGAGCACTTGGTCGGGTGCGTGGGTGGACGAGATGGTGGTGTGTCGACGAGCGAAAGCTGGCCACGCGGGGTAAGTTGAGGGGGTGGGTGGGGTGTCTGCATGGGTGAGCACTTGGTCGGGGGCGGGTGGAAGAGGTGGTGGTGTGCCTAGGAGCGGGAGGTGCCAAGTGAGGGGGGGGTGTTCAGGGATGACTAGGGATGGGTGGTGGGGTTGGTTGGTTGTTATCTGTGTGCGACAGAAGCCGGCCACAGAGGATGCGGGGTGTGGGGGTGTCTTGTATGTGGCTGGGGCCTTTGTTAATGGCGGTAGTTTTGGTTAAGCGGCGGTGTTTTAGGGGCCGGGCTATGTGTTTGTTGGTAGGGTTCGATGTTCAGGGTAACTGCGTAAGGTGGTGAGGCCACCACACAGTGGGAGTGCTGACTGGACAGATGGATGGATGAGAGGCAGGCCACTGCATGCACACACACTGTGGAGGCGTCCGAAACACAGTGTAGAAGCTTGGTGCGATTGATGGGAACCCATGCTGGGCAGGCCACTTGTTTGGAGGAGTGAGCAGGCAGGCAGGCAGACTGGCAGGCAGTGTGTGCTGCCTGGCCTGCAGGAGGCCATGATGGGTTCCTTGCATTTGCTATATTGGTTGCTTGGCCACAAGGAATGGCGAAGTCTGCAAGTCGCCTCACTGCTTTGTGCAGACCCTGCCTGCGCCGCCTTCAACCACTTGCGGACATCTGAGCAGGTGGAAGCAGCATGCGCAGCAGGCAGCCTGCCGCCCATAGCCGTCACCGATCAAACCCTGGCGGGCATCTGGCACGAGTTTGACACGTCAGCGGCAGAGCAGGCAGAGCAGGACGCCGTTCCGCAAGGCACTGCAGGCCTGCCACCCGGCAGCGGCCCTGTGCCAATGTCGACATCGCCGGCTCCACAGGCGAGGCCGCAGTTGGCGGGAGGGCCGGCCGGGCAGCCAGCTGCCGCCGCAAGATCCACAGCAGCAGCAGTGGGGAGGGATGCAGCGCCGGCAGCAGCTGGCCCTTCTTCTGCTGCACCCTTGTCAAGACATGGGATCCATCCGAGTGTAGGCTTTGCTGGGCCTGGCACCTCTGCAGCGGCCGCGGCTGGAGCTGGACCAGCCAGCTCCGCTATCTTGCGGCAGCACCCACAGCATGACCCCACCGCCAACCCAGGGGTGGGGCTCCGAGGGGTACAGCCGGCAGCTGATGCGGACGGGGACGCCGCAAGGCAAGCAGGCGCTGCAGCTGCCCCCGACAGTCAGCCAGAAGGCCCTCCTGACAGCCCGCCGCCACACCGGCTGGGGCACCACTTGTCCCTGCGCCCCCCGTTCAAGACGGGAGCCGCCACAGAAACCCCCCTGGCGGGGAGGCTGGTAAAGTGGCGGCCGGCGGTGTGGTTCCACTTCCATCGGTATGGAGAGTGCGTCCAGTTTGTCAGGAGCAACCATGGTCTGCTGACTGCCACAGCCCCACAGTATGGCAAGGCCAGGGTGCGGCATCGGGGGCCCCCGCCGCCCGCTGACATCCAGCAGACCACGCTGCACCTGCCGAGCTACCTGGCACAGCAGGCGCAGCATGGGCAGCAGGGGGGATCAGGGCCCAGCAACCGGCAGCTGCCGGCCCACCACCAGCACCAGCAGCAGCACGCTGTAGCAGGCGTGGAGCTCCCAGGGGGGAGCACTGCTGCCAACCCGTTCCTAGCTGCCTACCACGCTGCCCTGGCTCAGCAGCAGCAGCAACAGTATGCGGAGCAACATCAGCCAGGGTTCCGTCCCTTCCCGCCAGCACCGGGGGCGCCGGCCTTCCCACCACCCGCCGCACCGGGGGCGCCGGCCTTCCCCCCTGCCGTCGCACCTGCAGGGCCTGCAGCAGGGCCGGGGCACCTCTTCTTCCAGCCCGCTGGGCTGGGCCTGGGAGGGCCGGGGCCCGCCGCTGCCGCACCAGCCTTCCTGCCTGCCATGCAGGCTGTGGCGGGCTTGGCCGGCGGCCCTGCTCAGGCTATACAGCTGGGTGGTGCATATTACGAGGGCAGTGACGGGGGCTACAGCGAGTCTGACTGGGACAGCGAGGAGGAGGGGGACGTGAGCTCCATGTCGGGTGCTGAGGGCGCAGCAGGCCCAGCAGGGCTCGGGGCCTCAGGGCACGGCCATGGTCACGCGCATGCGAACGGCCATGCTGGGCACGCTTTGCAGCAGGGCGCGGACCAGGGCGGAGGGCAGGGCCCCTTTGGGGCCCAGCAGGGGGGCATGGACCTGAATGAAGATCCCTTTGGGGAGGCAGCAGGGGGGCTGCCTCCGGTGGACCTGCCCCCAGCGGGCGGAGCAGGGGCGCCCCCACACGACGACGAAGACGCTGCCAGCGATGGGGGGTCTGATGATGAGGAGCAGCATGCGCAGCATGTCTCGGCCTTCTACCAAGCGGTGGCAGCAGCCGCCCTGGAGGCGGAGATGGCTCGGTTAGCTGCACCGGGGCACAGCGGGGCGCATCAGGGCGCCGGCGCCCAGGACAGCCTGGCGGCGCGGCCATCGCTCGGACTGGTCAGCAGGCGCAGCACACGGGGCCGCAACATGTGAGTGGGGCTGGGCTGCCAGGGCGAAGTTTGGGCGTGGCTAGGGCTTGATGCGACCGTACATTAGGTAGGGTGGGCGCTGGGCAGTTCGGGTCCCAGTCATTTCCAGCTGCAGGGCAAGGTGCGCTTGAGCTGCTTGCTGGCTGGCTGGCTGGCTGGCCGGCTGGGGTAAATGCCCCAAGCAGGTCAGGGCATGCTAGACGGACTAATCTGGCCTTGCAGCTGTCTGAGGCAACTGGCAGCAATGTCACGTAACGGTCAAGCCGGGGCCGCCAAGAAAGCTGGCTCATGCACGCCTTGCGCAACCCCTGTCTTGCGCTCCCACCCCTCGCTACTGCCCTGGGGGCCGCTTGTGCTGCTTACACTTTCGTCCTCTTGTGGAGGAGTGCTTGGGGTGTATTGCCTTGTGTGTGAGGGCGCGCATGTTGGTGTCTGGCTCTCCCGCGGTGTTGCGCGTGAGTGTAAATGTGTTGGCGTCTGTCTCCCCCGCAGGCTGCAAATCCAGCTGTCCAAGCCGGCTGCGGCCAACGTGGTGCTGGTGAAGCTCATTGACCAAGAGAACATGATGCAGCTATATCGGGACAACCACGACTGGCCCAACATCGACATGGGCTATGTGGGGCTGAGCGGCAGGGCAGTCGCGCTGCCGCAGGGCGTCGCGATGCGTGTCTGAGGTGGCAGGCGGGCGTGGAGTTGTACCCAGGCCGGCTGCTAGCCGAGTGTGCCGTTGTTATAAGTAAAGGGTGGCAGGTAGTGGGAACCGAGAGTAATAGGTGAATGTATCGGACAGGGCTGGATGCAGACCTGCGCCAAGATATAGACAGATCTTCTTTCTAGCTAGCTGGGATGCAGGGGCTGTGGTGCCATGCGGTGCTCAGCAACAAACGTGCAACCTATATGCATACTTGTAGGTACTGGGACCACAACAAGTAGGGCAAACCCCGTGTACAGCACTGTTGCGGTGCTACAGTGTGCCAAACGCTTCGTGCGCTGGGCTTGATGTTCATTCCGTGCCCTTTGTAGGGGGGTTCAGCGCTGCTTGTACAGCCGCAAGTCTGGCTTGCCAGGAAATGCTGTTGGCAGATGCCCGCATGTCGTGCCGCTATGCTCCTCTATATGTCACACGTTGTGTTGGGTACTTTCAGCTGGTACAACCATGGCTTCTTGTTACACAACCGCAGCTCCAAGGCCACAGCTTGCCTTGCAAAGCAGGTGGTGCCTTACACCGCCTCGCTCGATCCAACATATAACTTCCAAATCAGGCCATTCTAATCGCAATCTGTTAGTCTAAAAAAGCGGCGCAAATGGCTGTGGAGGTGGCACCACAAGAAAATCCACCGGCTCGAACGCTCGTTGCCAGTGGAGCACCCAGTTAAACCTACCCCTCATCCACACCTGCCCATTCCCATCTGCACAAGTTGCCACAGCCCACTGAGGAGGCCTGGCTCCCTGTCAGCCAGTGTACCCGTACCACCTCGAATCGCATTACCAGCCACCTAAAGAAAAGTGGCATGCACAACCCACTGTGGGCGCTCGCATCCACGTCAGTCACGTCAGTTATCAGGGTTGGCAACATGCAACACCCAACACAACCTCGTTGCAACCCACAACATTCCAGACTGCGGAGGGCAAGTGGCACACATGCAGAGTGAACAGAAGAAAGTCGGAACAAAGGGGGAGAGATGGCCATGCTAGGTGAGACTGACTGCTCGCATGCCTGAGTGCAACTTTCGGACATCCCTGTCGCTCTCCGCCCAGGCTGCTGCCAAGTAGGTCCAGCAGCTTGACAACTGACAACTAGCCCTCAACAATTTGGTAGCGCGTATGGGCAGTTGCCGCTCGTCTGCTGCGTCTGCTGGTTTTGCTGCGCCTGGAAGCTGCCTTGTGAAGCTGCACGAGCACAGGAGAGGTAAGGGTCACAAAAGGATGAGGTGGCGCACAGGAGGGCCCAGTGCACAATGTACCGGTTGATCACAGGCAGCAGGCACAGGCGACGTGTAGGTAGACACGGCATTCCAACTGCACATGCACACACTTGAACTGCTGCGCTACCTCCCAAACTACAATCCAGTCCACAGCACCACCAGAACGAATAGCAGCAGCAGCAGGGGGAGGAGGAGGAGGTAGCAACAACAGCATCAGGGATGAGGAGCAGCAGCCTCACCATCCGCGCTGGGCAGCTGCACGCTGACGACCGCGCCCTGCCCCACCCCGCCGACCAGGCCGCCAGAGTTGTCATACGCGTTGTCGATCTTCATGAACAGCTGCAGCAGAGGAGGCAGGCACACAAGGTCAGCAAGTGAGTCAGAGGCAACCCAGATGAATGATCTACCGAGAGTCGGCCTCCACCCACCCATCCACAACTCCAGCGACATCTTCTGGAGTAACACGGTTAGCAGCAGCCCGCTCCGTCAGAGTACCTGCACTGTTCCATGCAAGCCTGGCCGCAGCCAGGCTTCTTGGCTACCCCCCTGACTCACCGACTGGAACCAGTTGACAAAGCTGTACTGGTTCAGCTGCTCGATCTGGTAGGCGCTGGTCATAGCGGCCCCCTTGCTGTCAGTGCCGCGGTGGCCAACATAGATGGCGGTCGTGCAGTTGCCCGACACGCAGGCCAGGCCGCGGCAGGCGCACTTGGCAAAGGGCGCTGCATAACCGGGGCCAGTAGATGCACATGTCAGGCAGCGGCAGGAAGTTAAGTCTTACTGGATCTGTTAGGCGGTGCAGCTAAGAGTGCCCGGTGGTTTTTTCCGCACTTTCACATGGAGGCCAAGGCGTATAGGGGAGAGGGGTGTACATCACCCCTAGGCCTTCAGCCCATGCACTTCTCAGGTACGCCGCAGTAGGCCTGAAGGCTGACAGATGAATGCTGCGTGGTGAGGAAGGAGGGCACACAAAAGCTGCCATTCCGTTGATAGGCGGGTCCCCCCTTTCTCATCGGGGGCACCGGCAGTTTTGCAGACGGAGACTCAGCGTGGTAACCTAAGGCAAGGCACAACATGTGCTGCCATGCAGGGGCAGCTTGGAAGTGGTGGGCATGGCTGGCTGCGCTGGGCATCCCCACACCAGGCATGACTCATCTTCAAGTACGCCTTTATCTTCGCCCCCATGTGGCACCCGCTGCCAGCCAGTGCCCGCAAGGCTGGGGGAGTCTTCCAAGCTCCATCGGCAGCCCAGCAGCAGCGCAGGAAGGCTAGCAAGATAGCGGCCCAGCCTCTGCTCTGGGGAAGAAGTGCACAGGGAAGAAGCACACGTAACCATGACTCACCCGCGCAGGACGTCTGTGGGTATTGCTGGTACACATCGTCCTCCTGCAACCTCAGGCAGCGGTCCGAGTAGATGCCGCCGCAGTTGGCGCACGACTGGAAGTCGTACCACGTCAGCCCCGCAAAAACGCCCTTATCTACAGCAGGCCCAGGCAGAACAGGCATTGTGCTGAGGAATGAACCGTGCAAGTTTGTGTTTGGTGGGCAACGTGCATCTGACTCTGTTTCTGCCCCACCTGTGGGGGCGCCACGGCGGTATGATCATGTATTGGTGCGCTGCCAACCTAGACTGGACTACTAGACGTGCACCTTCAAGCACATCTCTTGATGGCATTAGGAGGGCACGTAAGCCCCCCCGACGCCTGCAACCTCTGCAGTGAGCCTGCCCTGTGCTTCCTTGCACCACTGCCGGCCCTCCCTCCGGCTGGCAGAAGCACCTCCACGGTGCCAGCCTGCCACTCCTGGCACAGCACACCAGCTCGGTCACAATAAGTGGCTCACCCCAGCTGACAATCATGGCCATCTCGGTAGCGATCCCCACGCCCTGCGTTAGGTAGGCCTCAGCGCTGGCAGCATACCGCGCCTCGGACCGATTCACGCCCTTGAACGCTATCATGCTGACCGCCTGCAGCCAGGACACAACATGAGCGCAGCACGCGGGTCACTCAAGGAAGGCCACAACTTAGGTAGGTACCCCGAGGTTAGCCCCGAGGCCAGGTTGGAAGCCCTGAGGTTAGGTAGGTGAGGTTAGGCTACATGTGAGGTGTGCAGGTGTCAATGCACCACAGGGCGCCTGGCTAAGGCGCAAGGACTGCAGCCTGCTTGCGGGGGTTGTTCCCTGCCCTCGCATGCCAGGCCCTTTGTGCCTGCGCAGGGGACTGCACGCTTGCCTCAAAGGGGACGCCCTCGCCCTGCAAGCCCTCGAATCCTGACAACCAGCCAGCAAGCCCTCCCCGCCAAAGCAGCAACGCAGCATCGCCCAGCCTGCCGCCGCTGCCACGTGGCCCGGGCCCCTGAAACCCCCTTGCCCCAGCACCACCTCAACTCTACCTGGGGCAAGGTGTTGGGGATGTGGTCCCACAGCTGGTCAAACTCGGCCTTAGTCACCCGTAGCACCGCCATGCTGTCAACCTCCACCGCATAGCTGGTCATCACGGCACCCCGATTGCCCTGCAGCCACAACACGCGTCTTACCCCGGTAGGAGACACAGGGTTCCCGCCGCCTGTGCAGTACTTGTCAGGCATCCCTCCATCGCGCTAGCTGGGCAAGGTAGCGTGAGCACGAGGGAGCCAAGGAGGACATGGCAGAAAACACAGTAGAGCAAGTCAGCCCCGCAGCAGTGACTGCAGCAGTTGCTTGCAGGGTGGCTTACCAGCCAGGAAGTATAGTTCATCTGCGCCCCGTTCACTGTGGTGGAGTTTATGCAGGGGTTCAGCCCCGGCACACCTGCACACCACAGGTGCTGCAAGTCGCGACATATAGGGACCCCCCGGTCAAGGCGGACTGCCGCACGCAGTTGGGCACAGTTCATACCCCCCGGTTGCCCAGCCATGTGGCAGCTGTGGAACTTGGTGACACAAGGCCGAGCCGAACTGACCTGATGAGCCGTTGTACACCGGGCCCCTGCAACGGCAAAGTTTCCACGGAAAGCTTACTGGCAATAGCACCCTTGACCTATGCTGTCACACCAAGGTGTTCTATGCGCGAGAGCCGACATAACCTCACTTACAAGCAACGCTGGGTTGCCCAGCACACCTCACCAGTTTGTGACAGTGTAGCCTGGCCAATAAGATATGCCGAACACGAACGAGTCGCCCTGCATGACACAAGCCGGCGTGTTGGCTCCACCCTTGCAAGCTCCCTGGCTTGTCATGACACCCCAGGGGGACGGTGGTACCCACCCTCTGCACGGTGGTTGGTGGGTTACACGGGTTGTAGAATTCATTATCTCCGCTGTCGAATAGTTGCGCAGGAGCCAGCCGTGGCGCTGCAACTGCCAAGAGACTGATCAGCCATGGCAGGAAAGGCGCCCTCGCCATACTAGTTATATCTTATATGCGTCTGCAACGTTCATAGCACGGTCAATTGGCTGCTGGCCGCGTTTGGCTCGACTGGCAGTTTCGTTGCAAAATTGTACCGCTAACGGTCCTGCAGGGCGCCGGGGCGCCAATTTGAACCCCAAAGTGAGACATGCTCAGCTGTCTTGTCCTGGTTGGTGTGCAACACTAAAAGCTCTTAGGCATGGGGTTCCAGGCTCGAGTTGATTTCAAGGTGCACATTTACAAATAGGTGCACAGCAACATGCCAGCCGTGCATCGTTTAGAGAGTAGGCAAACTACTGCCAGGCGGCAAGCCCGCAGCCTCCATATCACTTTTCAGATGTGAAGCTTAAGACCCTCACCATCTAGCAGTCTCTTGCAACCCAAAGCTTGGTGGCGGCACGGCTGCCAGCGCTGAGCGGTGATGCTTCTTAGTGATAAGTGATACCCAACCCGCCACAGCATATTAGCAACGCGCTCACAAGCGGTCAACAAGTACAATAGTCGCTGAGAAAGAGTAACGATCACCCAGCTATGTGAGCGACCGCCCCGCCCACTCGTTTTCCCGCTTCTTCTGCCGCTGCACTTGCTTGTTGAACTTGGCCTTACCCGCCTCCAACAAGGGGTCGACTACCACATAGTCATCCACGTTGTCGCTGCGACTCATCGCATCGCGGGCATCCTTGACAAACGCCAGCCTGAAGGAGACAAAGAATGAAAGGACAATAATGTTAGCTGAGCCACATCACAGCACCTCGTGAGGGAAGGCTTGGCCCGAGCATCGAGCTCACAGCAAACCTGGCGCCTGCCGATCTAATACACAAAGGCGCACACATGCAAAACATTGCTAAGAGGCTCTGGGGAGAGCAATCCCAAGCCGGGCCTCGGCTCCAGCACACCCAACTTAATGATGCCACAAGCATCTTGCACTGCCTGCTGCACAACAGTCCACAGCTGGCGGGGGTCCAGCCAGCCATCAACCAACTCAGCCCAGGTGCGGGGGTACCGGCCTGGGTCCGTCCCTCCCAGGGGCCCTGCCGTCGGACCCAAACCACCCTTCGCTGCAGAGCGCATACCCTGCCACCCGCAGCAGGGATGAGCTCCACACCCCCGAGCTCAGCACGCCCACCTGTGCTGCCGGAGGGATGCCAGGTCATCGTCGTCCTCCTCGCCCTCCAGGTAGTTATCCACCCGCCAGGCGGCCGGCATGTAGGCCCGGTGGTCCACATCCTGCCGCACTTCCCCCCGGTAACCCTCCCCGCCCGCTGCGCCCGCTGCCACACCCGCGGCCGCCGCCTGGCTGGGCACAGCCTCGGCCGCCCCCGCCGACGCCACCGCCACCGCGGCTGTCGCGGCCGCCGTTGGTGCCGGCTTGGCCTGGAGGCTTGCTGCAAACTTGGCCAGGCGGGCCAGGGTGGCCTTCTGCCTGTCGCCGCCCAGCCGCTTGCGCTGCTTGTACTCCTGCAGCAGATGAAGCAGGCTAGCTAGCGTTGTGGCTGGCCGCCATGCTTGCGGTCGCGGTCCGTGGCCAACCTTGCCACGCCTGACATGCAGTGACCAGCTGCAACTGGGCAGGCAGGCAGAACCTGTACCGGGCTGCAGTGCATGTCAGAGCAGACGCCAACGAGAACTAATGTCCCCGCTGCCTCAACCATATAAGGAAAAAATGCTCCAAGTATCGGATCCATCAAGCCATGCTCTCTGTTAACCTTCCCAGCACTGCACTCGCCCGTCTGTAAGCCTTGCTTCCTCCACCACCTCCCCAAAACCTGCTCTGGAGCTGGGCCGACTGGACACCCTTCCTGTCCTACCCACCCACAGCTGCACCCACATACGATTCCCAGCGCCCCAGGCACCACCTGACACGCTAGGCCTGTCAGTGATCAACCATCCCCCACAAAACGCAATCACACCTAGGAGCGCTCTTTCCCCCCCCCTTTCCAACCACTCCCGAGCACACCCCATCAACCACCTCATGAGCCATACCTGGCGCTTGCGCTCCCACCCTGTGAGCAGCTCCGCATCCTCGATGCGTATTTGCTTGGAGGGCAGCACCACGGCGGCCGAGGTCTTACGCCCCTGGGGCCGCTCCGCTAGCCGCGACCGCTGTGCGTCTGCAGCATGGGTGGTCGGAAAAGCGATGATGCGGAGGCAA
>BBXU01000459.1:0-63483 GCA_001598975.1 Parachlorella kessleri
GGGCGGGGGACACTAGCCAGGGCGGCTCGCCGGGCAGGTCTTCGAAGAAGTCGTACTGCATGTCAAATAACATGTTGCCAGCTGCGTAACAGAGCATGTACCGCAGGGCGATACAGGACTCGCCAAGAGCTAGCGTCACCAGGTCCTACTGACAAAGGCACACCGACCCACCGCCACCCCTTGCATTGCCCCCAGCTGTGGCCATGCCGGAGCTCCCTAATTGGTAAACACCTGCCCAACCCCGCCACGACGCCTTCCTACAGCTGCCAGCGCACGCCCACAACCCCCTGCCCACGTGCCGGCCCACCACCGCCTCCCCCGCCCCACCACGTCCCCATCACCTTCACAGCAAGCCCTAAACGCGTGCCCCGCCCCTGCACCTTGTGTATCATCGCCGCTGTCGCTGTGACTCTCCTGGGCACCAGGGCCCGCCCCCTCACTCCCGTCCCCTCTCCCGCCGCCGCCGCCGCCACCACTCTCCCGCTTCTCCCTCGCTTGCTGCTGCGGCTCATGCCCCAGCTCCCGCCTGCGCCCCGCCAGCTTGGCACGCATCCTGGCATCAAAATCGCCCCCGCCACCCCCTTCAGCATCAGCGGCGGCCTCGCCATCCCCGCTGTCAGGCCCGTCAGCTGCTGTGCCTGCTGCCTCCTGGCCATCGGAAGGCGCGGCTTCATCCAAGGCGCCGCCAGCCCGCTTGGCGCGCTTGGCCGCTCGCACCGCCTCCCGAACCCTGCATCGGGACACCGCCCGGTTTAAGGGTCGGCAGGCTGAGGTGACGAGCGACTGGGTGGGCACACCGCAGAGGCACCAGGCCCAGGGTGAGGCGCGGCGCAGCAGGACAAACATTGTTGCCTCAACAACCCCAGTGGCATACCATCACGCCCGCACGCTTTTAGCTGCCCGCTGCAGATACGTCGCCACAAATATACAACGTCAGACAGACAGAAGCAAGCGTCCCTGCACAGGCACTCATGCTCAGCCCAAACCACATCACCTACACATTTGCACCACAACTCCCACTTCCTGGGATACGCTCCTCACTCACTTTTCCAGGTCCACCTGCAGGGCCGCCTCCTTGGACAGGCGCTCATCCTCCAGCACGTCGTGCGCTGACCGGATCTTGGCGCCGGCGCCGGCAGCAGCGGCCCCTGCGGCAGCCTCCTCCTCCTCCGCCTCCTCCCCTGCAGGGGGAGCAGTCCATGGTATACCATGTGACGCCTACAATAAACAGGCCCATGCGCAGGCACCTCTTCCCTCCCTCCAACCCTGCATGACGGGTGGCCAACACAGTAGGCCCAAGGATGCACCTAGCGCTAGGATGGGCAGAGGAACAGATTGCCTCCTGCAGCTACAATAGCACAGTCTGACAACAAAAAGTGGGACAACCACGCTGCAAGGGGCCTACAAGTGGGCCCACATGTAGCCCCCAGTTGCCTCCCTGGCGCACCAAAGGAGATGAGCTTGAAGTTCTTGGCGGCCTTCCGCTCCTTCTTCTCGCGCTGCGCCTGCTGGGCCTTCTCCACCTCCACCGCCGCCTCCTTCGCATCCCTGCGAGCAGCGAGCAGGTGCACAAGTGGAGCAGCAGCCGCCTCACCCATGAACCACACAAGCTTAGCTCACAACGAGAGCTACACAGCAGGCACGGCTCCCACGAGGCAAGGGAGGTTAAGCGTGTACTAGAGGCAGGCGGGAACCAGACTTGCCCACGGCTGGGACCCTTGCCTTTCCCACCCTATACCCCTGCAAAGCCCCACCACAGCAGCCCGCCTGCCTTGTTCGGTGCCTGGCAGGCTGCGCAACAACTCGAGTTCGCCCAAGGTGTTATCTCTGGATCAGCGCGATGCTGGCTTACCTGTCGACTCGGGGCTTGATGTCGTCAAAGGGGTTCCACAGCACATCAGCCCGCACCACCCGGGGCGGGTCCATGGGCCTGTCGTTGTCGTCCACCTCCAGCTCATTGAAGCGCATGAGGTTGTAGATGGTGTCGCCTGTGGGCAAATGGCAGGGGAGGGAGAGATACATACATGCGATATGTAGGGAAGGGGACGAAGATGCTGGCTAACCCAATGTCTGAGCCTGTGGGGCAACAGGCTCATGTAAGGCCATATAGCCATGGCTCCGGCTGCGGCACAGGAGCGGTTTTCGCTTGACTATAGTAAAGGTGTAATGATCTCCAGACCCGCTTCCAGACCTGCACCGCTGCCAACTGCCTTGCCAGCCAGTGCTTGTCGCTCCCTCCCAACGAACTGAGGTTGCCACAACCTTTACCAGTTGGCATGCCCACTCCTCACCTGTGACCTTGCCAAACACGGTATACTTGCGGTCGCAGTGATCGGCCCGGTCAAGCGTCAGGAAGAACTGCAGACAGCAGGCCAGGGCAGTGGTCAGCATGCCTCATGCCACTTGTCTTGACAACCATCAATTGATACGTCCCTTCCTCTCAGATGGCCGACCGCCCGCCTTACAGCCGTCACGCATTATAGCACAAATGGCCTCCCAGCGCCGCCGCGAAGCTGCAGTGCCGAGAGCCATACTGATACATGCGCACCAGGACCCCTGGCACCCACACAGCTAGCCTCAGTCCCTTGGTGTCACGCCCACTCTATCAACACAGGCCCCAAACTTGATTTATCCTCTCTAGGATGACGCCTGAAGGACACAGCAAGTAACGGGTACGCGCCTGGGAGCCGTTTGTGTCAGGCTTGTTCTGGTTGGCAGACGCCACCAGGCCCCGGTGGTTGAACTTGAGACGAGTGTGGAACTCATCCTTGAAGGGGTGGCCATAGATGGACTCCCCACCACTGCCGGTGCCCGTTGGGTCACCGCCTGCAGAACAATACCGGCTGACTTCAGATTCATGGCTGACACTAGGCTCTCTGCACCAATAATATCGTCCGCTGCAAACCCAGCATTGACAACAGCGCGGCTGTTTTTCGACATTCCACCCCGCTCTGCTCAGGTGATGCATTGGCCCTGAATTTGCCACAACAGCCCTCCAAAATTCCACTATCCACCCAACACCCACAGCGGAGATTCACATAGGGACCACCAAAGAAAGACCTAAAGAAAAAATAAAAAAGGAAAAATTAAGGCCACCATCGCAGACACACCCTGGACCATGAAGTCCTTGATGACCCGGTGGAAAAGCGTGCCGTCATAGTAGCCCTCCAGGCACAGCTGCACAAAGTTGCGTACGGCACGTGGGGCCTCCTTCGGCCAGAGCTCGATATCTATGTCGCCGAGAGTGGTTCGTAGCACCACCTGCGGCAGGCAACAGCGGCGCGGTGTGCGGTCTGCTGAGTGTTGAAAGTGGCGGGGCTCGAGCTGGGGCGGCTGACAAGCGTTGCCGCCCTGAGCTGCTAGCCACGGCGGGTACGCAACAAAAGGTACGCTGGAGCGCCTCGGACGACGACAGGCGCTGGTGAGCCTACAGCACTGTCACCAAGGCCGCAAGTCTGGCTCGCCTTGCCCGAGGTGGGAGGCTCGAGGGTGTATACGTTAGACATCTTGCAAGCTCCAACTACCTAAGGCTACTCCTGCCAATTACAGTCGGCCTGGCTGCAAGCAATCATGTACCCATCACCACGCTAAAACTAGCAAGAATAAATCGCAATACTTTTATCCTGTGTATATGACCCTCAAGCCGAGCAAATTTCGCTGGAGCCGAGTCCTTGCCACGAGGTCTCCCGCGGTTGGCCCCATAACATGGAGAACACTGACATAAGACCGATTTAAACCTGTAATTTCTGCATTGCAATCGTAGCCACATAGATTAATTTGTCTAGGAGGCAAGGGGGCTGTTGAGTGTTGCAAGCAGCACTGCAAGCGCCTTGCCATGGCCGGAAAGAAGGCGGCAACTATCCTAGTAAAGCTACTGAGCACGGCTGGAACAGGATATTTCTATGTAAGCCAGCAAAAGTGTATGCTCCATGACGCCCTGCCCCTCTTGAGGGTGGACCTGCCAGTGTGGAAGTGCAGTGGTGTATCCCTCGTGTGGTTCAGCAGGGCTTCTTTGACTCTGGCTGCAGGTAGCAAAGAAGAATCCCAGGCAAGGAAGGGCTGCTGGACTTGTTGTGGTGTCGTTGGAAGTGGAGCAACTCTGTACACACAACTTGGGCTGCTGCTGTGTCGTTTGTTGTTATTTGTCTGACTGGTGTCTTAGTTGCTGTGCAGAAAATTCCCCAAGAAGTTGGAGTTTATGAAGGTAAGCGGGTCCTGGTAAGGGTAACTGATGGATAGATGGCCAGCTTAGCGCAGAGTGAATCTCTATGCAGTCTTATGGAACTCCACCTGCGAAGCTTGTCTTTGCGACTTGGTATGTGTGTGCATATCTCTTGCTTGTAAACCTGTGCCATAGTAGGTTTCTGTCTGTGTGCAGTACGACCCTCGAGTCCGACAACATGTGCTATTCGCGGAGACCAAGTTGAAATGAAAAGCACTTTGGGCTGCTACTACCTCCCTCCTCGTTAAGGGTGACAGGTTGAGCAAAAACAGTGGAGATGATGTTTAATCGCTCTGACTGGGCTGGATGCATGTATGCTGTTCCTTGTCTGAACTATGATTTAGTACAGATTTCTCCTTTTCTACTTGCTTTTTAGTATTGGAGGGTTGGCTTAGGACTGTGTATGTGAGTGCACGTGATCTGTCTTTACAGGGTGCAGGTTAGTCACTTACTGTCCCCATTCTTGCCAAACCTAATTCAGCAGGCAATAGAGCAAGAACTGCTTTGAAGCCGGGCGCATTGCCTCTGGCTTTCATATGTCCGGTTCATGCCCCTCGAACATCATGCGGTAGGTTGTCACAAGGTAGTGCAGGTGCGAGGTGCATAGCACCTGTGAGGCGAAGGGCTGTCAGCAGGTCCCCCATATCATCTGTTACCAAGCACCGCTGTCGTCTTCAGCCAGCGTGATAGGTGCCATTGGCCGCTCTGTCTTGGGGTGGTCCTTAGAAGATTTGCGGGGGCACCGCTGCCTGCGCTGTCACTGCCACCAGCGCTTCTCGATCCATGTAACTCTCAAAGATGAACATGGCCTGCAGCCAAGGGAGGAGCAGACGTGACTGTGGTGTCAACCCACATTATCAGAGGTAAGAATCAAATGAAGACGGGCTAAGTGCTGACAGCCCTCCCTTGCCTGGTACTGTTTGCTTGCCTCCGCGGTTGTGCCTTTCCAAGCACGATGCTGGCCTGTTCCCAGCCAGCCGCTCAATGCCAGCTCATCCCTAAGCCTATCATACGCCTGATTCGGTTCCTGTCGCCACAGGCCCTTCAACCTGCCGCATCATTATAATGACCCCTCACTGGCCTCACCAGCCATCAATGGCGGCGTTGCACTTTGAACATTTCGCTACCTGAGACCAACATATCGTGCTGGAACCTTACCGGCAGTGCGGCAACGTTGACCCACTGGTTCCAGACCTCGCCAAAGGGTGGGGAGCCCTTGTCCACTTCTCGCAGCATCACAGTCACCTGCGCATACGGCAAGTAGCAGGGCAGTAGGCAAGCATTGCGTAAGCAAGCATTGCGTGTATCCTTGGCAGTGTTTGGGAGACAGTTAAGGCATCAGCAGGGCAGTGGGGGGACAGCCTGACGGGACAAATGCAGTTGATGGCACTGCGTGGCAAGTCGGTACAAAACGACTTGCAACAAGTGCCAAAATCTACTCGTACTGCGTGTCCCTCAGACAACGCAGTGCCCTCAGCGAGGAAAGGCAAAGCCACAGCACGGGGTGGGCTTTTCCGGTCGCTTCACTGCGCTAGCCTTCTACTGTGCCTGCCTGTGCCCAAGCTCACATTTATGAGGTGCTGCTTGCTGCTGCCTACTGTTTCCAGCTGTGCATCAAGCTCAGCCAGCACCTGCACCAGCAAGAGCCACCCAGGCTTAGCAACCACCAAGGCACACACCCCAGACGGAGGCATGCTTGTCCCCGTTGGTAGTTTGGCACCATTCCAGTGTTAGCATACCAGGTGGCTACCTCAGCTCAGCTATGGTGGCAACAAGCTACAACCTCAGCTAATACACTGGAGAAATACTCCAAATGACTGCTGCTCCGCTGGACAGAGCGATCAAAACCCATGGCAACTTTCCTTCAGGCAGTTTGGCTTCGCCTCGCACCACAATGTGCAGGGTGCCCTTGTCAGCCGCATCACACCTGCTGTGCTTGCCGCTTATACTCTGTTGCCAGCTCCTCAGCAGGCTGCGGGTCCCCCTCAATTTTCTGTATCTCCTCTGCAGGGCCAGACAATGTGTATTGTGTGGCGTGATGGGCAGTTCAATCCATCCCTGCTCCCTATTAAGCTGCTCCCTGCTCCCTATCCTGCAAGGTCGACAGCATGCGCTTAATGGTCGGCGTGAGATGTGCAGCTGCACTCTTTCCGTCACATGCAGACAGACAGCTGCCGATGTGAAGAAGCCATGAAGTGCCTCCCGCAGCCATGCTAGGTGTCAAGGCAGAAGTGGCACGAGCGGCTGGGGCATGGCACAACCAGCGCATGGCGTACCTGGGAAGATGGTGGAGATGAAGGCCAGGCTGCCACAGACCACGGCCTGCGACCGCAGCGGCACCGCCCCGCCGCTGACCTGGCCGCCCTCGCTCGCCACCTCTGTAGGAACGTGTGCCACCTCTGTGGGCGCGCCCTCCTCCACACGGTACCGCACAATTTCCAGTGCCTGCAGTGGTGTTGGCAAGGGTGCAGCCGGGTACAGGGGCCTTGCAAGAGGTAGAGCATCACAACGCCGGCTTACCTGGGACCTGGGCCGCAATGGAGCGCAACATGACACGTGACACAGCGTTTTCAGGGTCACTTGCCCCGGCCTCTTGCAGCCGGCCGGAACATGCATGCCTACTGGCAAGGTAAAGGGGGTAGACTGCTGCCGCTGGCACAGGCAAACGAGGATATCTAGGCTCAACTCTAAAGCTAGGCAAGGTTACTAGACATATAAGCTTGGCAGGCAGGGCGGCCAGGGCTCACCCTTGCTTTGGTCGTGGTCACCACGTCAGTAATAAGCCCCTGCAGTGCTTCGCTGCCAACCACCGCCTGTGCGGTGAGATCACTGCGAGGGGACTTGAGCTTGCCCAAAGCAGCCCCAGCCGCCGCCCTGTTGGTGCTGGGCCCAGCCTTGCCTTTCTCTTCCCTGGGAGCTGCAGCCAATGGCGCTGCGTCTGCTGCTGCTGCGGGCACTGCTGCTGGGGCGGCGGCTTTGCCCTTGGGGTCCTGGACTGCTGCTTCTGGCCCTGGCTGCTTGCTTGTACCCGCATTGTTCTGCTCTTCCTCGGCATCTGCATCTGCTGCTGATGCTGCAACTCCTGCTGCTGCTGCTCCTGTCGCTGCTGCTGCATTGCCATCAACAGGGGCCTCCTCTGAAGGTGCTGGTTTCGCCACCGGCTTCTTAGATGCCCCACGCCCTGTTGCGGCCTTCTTGCTCTTTGGCACGCCTGCAGGAAGACTCTTTATGAAGTGCAGCAACCCATATAACATCCAAAATGAAGGGTGTTGTTATGCGAGCTGCAACCTACCAACCTCCAATGCAACACGGTCAATAACCAAGCTGGAGATGCGCCCCACTGAGCTGTCATGGTAGAGGACAAGACTACCCACCACTGGAGGACTGTGGTCCTGGCTCTATTGATGACTTCTTCCTTTTGTTAGCAGCCTCCGACACCAGGATTGTCTGGAGCCTGAGGCCACAAATCAGACAGGCAACACTTGGCAAAGAGGAGCTTGCGCAAAGTGCTCAAGCTATCAAATTTCCATGTTGGGAGCACACAGCCCAGACGTCACTTACTCCTCTCTTGTCACATCTTCCGAATCGCCGTCATCGTACTCAATATGGAAGGCCAGCTCATCGGCAGGGTCGTAAGCAGTCACCCTACCCTTGAACTTCTTCTTGCCGTGCCCTGCAGGTGTGAGACTAGTGTTGACCTCCGGCAGCTGGGTGAACAAAGGTGGTAAAGCTATGCAGCCTTTGTTCACGCTGGAGTTCCTGCCTGGGTCGGCAATTTGATCAAACCGATGGAATGATCACAAGCGACCAGCACGATCAGCCAACTTAGCCAGTTAAAAGGTAGTGGAAAGGACCTGGTACCTGGGAACTGCTTGGCGATGAGCCGTCCTACGAACTCTGCCATGCTTAGCAAGACCAAGCCTAGGCCACTAGCCCAACTGCAATAATTGTGTGCTGATATGCTTCTGTGTTTGACTTGTATACTTTGTTTCGAGGCTGAGTGAGCACACGATCTTGAAAGGTTGGGCCTGACATGCCTGCTTTGGATGAGGTGGCGAGGTCAACCCACAGGATCAGGGCAGGAGGAGCTGTGACAGGCAAGCTGACAGCTGACAGAGTCCTAATACGAATGTCACTGCCTCAGTCAAACTTCCTAGGGCCACGACCGCATATCAAAGCAAACGGGCCGGTAAGCTGACCGCCCAGCTGCACTTGCCAGGCAAACATAGAAGCGGAAACAGAACATTACACGGTCCAGAAGACACACCAACAGCTTGGTGGTGAAAGCCACCGCCTGCGCAGCAGTTGTACTGGCAGCAGCAGCACCGAAACCCTCAGTCATCGCTGCCGCCAGTCTGCTGCTCTTCCCTGCCCCAGCTCTGAGGCCACCAGGCAGGCCGCCACACCTCAAGCTCCACCAGCGGCACCTCAGCCCCAGCAGCGCCAGCCAGTAGCGGCCGACCGGCGTCTATCGCCGGCTTGGCCTTGCCAAGGCGCAGCATTGCAAGGCCAAGGTCGCCCTCCAGCACTCGCACCTTGCCGACAGGCCTCAAGCGGCCGCTGGCATCGCGGTCGAAAACCTCGCTGCCAGGCTGCAGTGCACTCGCCTCGCCTGCAAATGAAAGGTACGGATTTGCAGTGATACCCAAGCAAAAACACATAGAGAGTAGTCTGCCATGCCTGCACCCCCAGCACAAATCATTACACTGGCTGGCTATGGACCTACCAGTCATGTCGACCACACTGCCACCAGGCCACAAGTTTGAACTCCTCACCTCCCCCCTTGTCACCCATCCTCACCTTTATGCCAAGCCTACGAAAGACCACACCACGCCTAACCTGGCTGCAGCAGCCTGAAGGGCATGGCTCGCTTGCGCACTACTCCCTTGAAGTGAGTGCGAGCCATGAGCTCCTGCCCTACATAGCACCCTTTGGTGAAGCTGATGCCGTTCAAGCCATCGATATTGTACTCCAAGGGAATGACCTCCCCTGCACGCAGGCAGTCTCACAGTCTGTACGCTGCTTACTAGATGCAATAAGTAGGCTCTTCAAGCCCAGTGAGGTTGCGGAGGGTAAAGCCTAGATGTAATGTTACCTATTCATGGTCATTCTCCACGGTGGACGACTCGACCGTCCATACGGTCTGCCCATCCGTACCAGCTCCAATGGAGTGGACCTACCCTTCCCACCCCTGACCTGTGGGCACCTCGCTATCCCCCTCAGCCACGCCCTGCTGCAATCGCCATCGACGGTACTCCCAATCTCCGGCTGGCTGGCTGCCCCCACTGCTCGAACTGACGGCTCCCTTGGGAAGCACTGCCCTCAGCCCTAGCTGCGGCAATCGGGGGTCAGGTTGCCACAACCCTGCACAGGCACTGCCTAGGGTGCCGTCAACAGGTAGAGACCCCGCTGGCATGGTAGACCTTAGTGAGTATGTTCAGTAGCGATACGGCTGTCCTAGGAGACCATACGTCTGTCGTAGAAGGCGGGAAGCACTCATCCTCCTGTCTTACTGCACCACTCACTGCATGGAGTGCTGGTATGGTCCCTGTCTGCCCACCTGACTGCTCTGAAGGGATTGAAGGTCCCGCATACTGCACCCATACGGAGTGTTCAGCTGATACATCATCGATTCCTATCTTCTGTCGCAAGCGATACCTGCAGAGATTACAAGCACGCAGGCCACTTACATCACCTGAGCATAAACAATCGTCATACTGAATGGGAAGGCTGGCACGTTGGCTCTGGGCACCTCACATGCCGTTACTCAATGATGCACCGGAAGGCGGCACCTCACCGCTTCAAAAGTCTTAGCAAGTCGTCCTTGCCTTTGTTGTCAACATCCACAAGCAGTGTCGGCTCTGGATCTGCAATCACAAGGTAAGGGCAAGGTGTTAAGAGTTTGCCACGAGGGGTCCGATGAACTTCCAGTGCCCTACATTCTGTCACAACCGAAGTACTGCTGTCAGACCTGGTGCCACTTCATGGTGATCACTCTCCCAAGTTTTCCTCCAGTTAGTTGAAAACAGTAGTAGTATCTCACTTCAGTACTCCTGTTGGCTTACCGCTGGTACGAAAGAAGATCATGTCATGCAGATAGCGGCCCTGTGCGTTGAGGATGCACGCATAGAGGGGAGGGGCACTGGCGGCCTCTAGTGGCAGCACGTCATTGGTTACAAGGCCCTGCAATACAGTCCTGCTGACGCTTAGTTCAAATGGGAATCAAGGCAGCCAGCTAGGGTGAAACTCTGAGGAGTTGCCCAGCTCAAGGACCTGAAGGAAGTGCAGCACCCCGGCTCCAGACAGGCGCAGTACTCCTCTGACTTTTTCTAGGGAGGCTATTCGAGCCTCTGACGAGCTTGTCACTGAGAACAGACGAAGAGCTCTCAGGTTTGGCAGTGCTGGCCAGGCTTTGCAGGACAGCATCAGCGCCCTTGTCGTGCGGCTATAGGTGGCAGTAAAAGTCCTCTTGCATGCAACTGATCGTCATTTTCGACGAGGGGCTTCCACAGTTCCAGCCATGAACTGCACGCTTTGCCACGGTTCGAGCGCCCAACTTCCCATCGAGGCATGCCTGAACATCTAACTTGTCGCAGAACGTTATTATGCTTAGCGACTGCTTTGAGGGCAGTAATCACCTGGTCTGGGCTTGAGCATTGTGTGGCGTCAAGCCAGGCAAGACAGGGCAGACATGTGAAACACTCCTGGGGCAACTTTCCGCCACTTGCCTAGCTGTATCAAATGAAAGAAGGAGACCAGATAACACCGAAGATCGCGGAAGGAACTGATGTGGTCAGGTTGCCACGCCAGCAGGCGCCAGAACAGCCAGCAAGTCGAAAGCAGCTACGCAGTGCCTATGCACGATGTTCATTACATTCAACAGCATAATTTAGTCTTGTACCAGGGATTTGTAAACTCCTACACGGGCTACACCCAGCATCCCCCTGACCATGTCCAGCCCTGGCGAGGAGGCACGGTAACTCAGGAGAACAGAAGAACACGCACCCTGATGCAGGGAAGAAGTATTAGCTTACACAGAAGTATTGGCAAGTAAGAGGCGGTAGCGCCGGCAGCACTGTCAGACAGTGGACCATGTGAAACAAACAAGCAGCAGCACGAGCGCCTATGCATATTACTGGTAACAAGCAAGCAATGTGCTGTTCGTCTTGGGCAGGTGCACGGCTGGGCTGCATCGGCACACTAACTGTACCAGCATTGGCGGGTGCCTGGTGGAACTCCTGTAACAGCAGCAGCATCATTAGGGTGTGACGACGGTTGAGCTGTCTCAGGCAGTTGTACAGGAACGCAGCCGTGGGCCGTGCAAGCACATCCGCAGGCAGGCTGCCACATGCATCCCAGGACTGCCAAGGAAGGTCGTTTACCCAGGCACGATCCGCCAGGCGATTGCACCTCCCACGCAGTGCAAGCTTGCCACTCCACCCACCTCACTCTTCATCAGTGAGGCCATTCTTAAACCTGATGGGCAGATCGGCCCGTGCGCGCTTGCTGGCACGCACTGGGGCTGCCGCTGCACCAGTGGCGGCAGCTGCTGGATTGGCCCGTACGCGCTTCCTGACACGCCCCGGGGCTGCTGCTGCAGCAGCGACGGCAGTGCCGGGCCGCAACTCCTGCTCCTGCTGCTGCTGCTGCTCCGCAGCTGCAGTGCTGGTCCGTGCCTCCAGCTGTTGCTTGTCCCTAAGTTTGTAAAACTTCCGCACTACCCCCTTCAGAGTCCTGCGTGGCACAAACACAGGGACCATGGCAGTACGCTTGCAATGGTTGGACTGACAGTTGTGCCTGTAAGCACAGCATGTGAGTATAGTACCCAGGCGGTTGTGCCTTCAGCTTCACACACCTCTTTGGATAGGTTGCCGGGACGTACATGGCCTCGTTCCATACCCAGCCATTGTCCATGCCGGCCTGTGGCAAATTCAGTGCATTCAGGGCAGGGGTCATATGCAGACAGCACCTGGGAGGTCCATGCCACAAGCATGTGTACTTGCGTCCATGCCACCAAACAGCAAACCGCACACCCACCTTCTCAAGGGCCTCCGTCTCTGCAGGCGTCCAAATGGTGCCCATCTTCTCGGCTAGTTTGATGCCTCCTTTTTTGCCTGCATCCAGTAGCAAGGGTCCATGTCGCTGGCTGCTCACTACTACCGCTGGGAATCCCACCCATGGCCTTCCTGCCACGTGCGTGCCAAGGCTGCAAGGTGGCAGCCTCCTAATCGCTCACCTGCCGCGCCCAGCTGCTCCGACGTCCAGCTGTGGACCCCCGCTCTCATCTCCACAGCCTTCTTGCCTCCCTTCTTGCCTCCCTTCTTGCCTGCAGCTTGCAGCAAGGGCGGTGCTAGGGTGGCCGATTGCAACAGAATCGTGCCTGGGCATGATGCACCATAGCTGGGTACTGTGCATGCCCAGGAGTCCATGTCGCTGGCTGCTCACTCCTACCGCAGGGCATGCCACCCATGGACTTCCTGCCATGTGCATGCCAAGGCTGCAAGGCGGCAGCCTCCTAATCGCTCACCGTCTGCAGCACGCTGCTCCGACGTTCTGCCATGCCACCCCAGTCCCAGCTCCAGCGCCTTGTTGCCTGCCTGCTGGCCTGTAACTTGCAGCAGGGGCCGTGCCAGGTTGGGAAAAAAGCTCCGTGGCTGGGTGTGTGTGGGCAAAAAAGAGTTCTGCCACTCACCCGCATGCACCTCCCTGCTTGAGGGGGCGTTATTGAGCCTCATGACGGTAGCCACTGTTGGCAGCTCCCCCAGCATCTTCGGCTTGCGCACACCGTCCTCGTCCATGTACGCTGCTGTGTTAGGCAGTGGGACGGTAAATCCGCTTGTGCGTCCCCACTCTGCCAGGAGATATGACGTGACTTGGTGGCATGTTCCGCGGTCCACCCGGCTGTCGTCGTGGTGCCCAGGCAGTTCCAAGCCCTGCACCACAAGAAACCTCAAGCCATCCTTGCACGACCTTCTGTGTTGCCTTCCATGACCTGTGCAGAGCTGTTACAAGCTGTGCAGAGCCATCAGGGCGCATTGTGTGTGCTGCCAGGACGACTAGCACTAACATACGTGAGACACCCTCCGAGCCCCACCTTCTTCTT
The DNA here is from genome assembly GCA_001598975.1 of Parachlorella kessleri. Lineage (NCBI taxonomy): Eukaryota > Viridiplantae > Chlorophyta > Trebouxiophyceae > Chlorellales > Chlorellaceae > Parachlorella > Parachlorella kessleri. The sequence goes on from BBXU01000459.1 coordinate 13,326, forward strand.
CAGGCAGGCCCGCATACGCTCCACTTTCTCTTTGGACATCCCACTGTCGGGCCACCCAGGGTGTGATTGCACCGTCCATCCCGCGCCACAATCCGGGATTCCCTCACGCAGGTTGAAGTCCTTGCCGGACATCAGCACGCCCATGGGGAGATTCTCGGCCTTGACCCCTGCGTACAGCAACGCTAGGACCTTGTAGTGGGTGGCACTGTGGACTTGCGCTTTGCAACGCTTCCCTGGGAGGGCTCACTGCCAAGGTGACGCCGCAACCAGGGCAGCTATGCTTGCCTGGCATCTAAGGTCTGGCCCTGCCGAACCACATGCATCCAGAGATGTGTCACCGGTCCCTGTGACTGTAGATCCGTCGCCCTCACCTCCAGCCCTGAGGCAGTCGGCCACCTTAGGCGTCCAACACTCCGTCGCCACATGGTCAAGTAGAGTCCGGTACACAACTTTCAGACCCTTGAAGTAGTACTCGGTCAGTACCCCCTTCACCTGCACGAGAACAGAGGAGTTGTCTTCGCAGGTCACAGGGTAAGGCAGACAGCGGGTCTATCTCGGTCACCCACCTCAGCAGCGTTAAAGCGTAGTAAGTAGCAGAAGAAGATAAACATTTGGATGAGCCCGTTTGGTCGATCGAAACGCAACCAAACGGCCCTACTGGAGGGAGGACCCGATGCCAAGGAATCTAGTGCAGCATGCTCACCTCTGCCTGCATGTGTGTATAGGGCGAGCTGCGGTAGAAGTTTGAGCTGCGATAGCGCCTCAGATCTGCTGGGACGAATCCGTCGATATCCCAGATGACCATCAGGGGGTCCTCGAAGTGCTGGCTGTGGATGTGGTATCTATTCTGCACTGCCCTAGCAGGGTTGTGCTCGTCAGTTGGCTTGTCTGGGCGTGATGACCAGCTGCCGATGCAGAAGAGTATTATCAAGTTCTCGAGCAAGGCCGTCAGGAACTTCAAGTGGTCGCCTCGAAGTTTATCTGGGTGAGCGTTGGTGCTCTGCACAGCGCGATGGTTGCAATGTAGCGTTGGTTATTCTGTCAATCCAACTTGAAGTCTGCCAGGCAGACCGAGCAGAGGGTATAACGGTGGTCATGTCCCCAGTGCTACTGCAGTGTTCATAGCGGTGCCCGCCTTCCACATGCTGCCGATCCCATAGCATATAGAAGGGAAGCACTGCAGGCTGCCCATCAGCTCACCTCACGCCAACGCCGTTCATCATGGCCTGCGATGGTCAACTCTGCCCTCGTAAGTACCTCTATCCACCGCTCAAGCAACTCGAACATTCGCTGCTGTCGATGGTCCTCCTGTAGGTCTTCCAGTTCTGCTGCCAGCGTGTTCAGCTGCTCCAATTCGGCGGCCAGATCACGCTGTAGCCGGGTTAGCTTTTCACGGTCGTACTCCCGGTAGCCGTCTTGTACCAATGCTGGTTCTTGGCTGTTGCTGCTGCTGCGACTGCGGCTCCCTGGCTGCTGCTGCTGCTGCTGCCGCTGCTGCTGAAGTTGAAGCTCAATTTGCAGGATTTGGTTTTGAAGTTGCAGCTGCTGGTTTTGACTTAGCAGCAGCTGCTGCTGCTGCCGGTACTGGAACAGGTTAGGCAGGCCAGCAAGGGCTGGCTGAGGCTGCAGCGGCTGGAAGTCCTGCAGCACAGGGTCCAGCGGAGCAGCCGCTGCCTGCCCACCCAAGAAGGCGGCCGGCTGCTGCTGGTACTGGAACAGGTCAGGCAGGCCAGCAAGGGCTGTGTTCGGGCCCTGAGGCTGCAGCGGCTGGAAGTCCTGCAGCACAGGGTCCAGCGGAGCAGCCGCTGCCTGCCCACCCAAGAAGGCGGCCGGCTGCTGCTGGTACTGGAACAGGTCAGGTAGCATGGCCGCCCTTGCCGCCTGTGCTGCTGGTACTGGCAGCATGCACAGAATGGCCTGTGGCTGCGTATGCTGCCAGTGCCACTGGCCACCCCCCAAGCCCTGCATATTACACGCTAGTCTCTAGTTGCTAGACGTTTCAGGTTTGCCTTGGCAGCCGTTGGCCGAGGCTTGGTAAGCTTGCACGACATAGCACCACCTGTCCAAGAAGGCGTTGAACAGGGCTGTTATGACTGACACTACTCAGGCAAGAGCTCAGGCAAGACTCAGGCGCATTCTACATCAGTCCTGTTCGTACAGCTCAACTCTCACTCCCTTCTCGCACTACTTGCCACCCATGCTAATAACTCGCCTGTGCCAACGAGTCAAATATATGCAGTCAAACTGAACGCAGCTGGAGCTTCCTCCCTGTACCACGATATCAGCTTTGCGACAGTTGCAAGGCGTTTCCTGCAACCAAAGCCAAAAGCCACCCGAGCAGAGACAGAGTACCAGCGTTTACGAACCTCTCTGACCTTGCAGCAAGTGAGTCAAACCACAGAGCTCCGCCAAGCTGTGTTGCCACTGGCTTTGTAAACAATCGACCACTGAGCCTCAGGGCAACAGGCTGCAGCCCGCATGACGCTCGCGGGTGCAAATGTTGAATGCCATGTCATGCGCTGCCATGTCATGCGGTGCATGCTTAGCCTATTATTGGTTGCATACCCATTTACAGTTCACACTTCTCGTTACCTTTGGCTTGGGGCATATTCCCACCGGCCGCAGCTCTGTTTAACAGCTGCCTAGCTGATCGCGATAAGTCTCAGCCAGGACTGCATCCACGGGCGGGTCCAACCACCTCGCAACAGCAGGATGCACCGGCCGCTGAGAATGCAATCGACGGCACTGCCGAGGCAAAGCCCAGGGCAGAGCATGCGCCTGAAGGCCATAAAAGGTAAACTGTGTTGCAAATTTATAAGTTCGAGCCAGGGAAGCTTGCTTCCAGTGTTGGGAAGGGAGGACGCACTTACCCAAGCGCCCAGGACCTAGACTTACCTTTTGTTCTGTTCTTCCTCAGTTGTCCAGGCTTGTGGCAGCCTCTGGCGCAACGTAGGAGCACACGAGCAGTGCAGCTGCCTATGATCTATACACAGCCTGGCTGGGACGAGGGCACAGCGCAGGGGGCATATCAGGAGGCGTACCAGCGGGGTTTCGAGGTGCGCATTGTGGGGCAAAAGGCTTGCACCTTTCCGCTACCTACTGTGCACCGGGTCTGCATGTCGTGGCTGCAAGGTTGCGGCTGGCAGTACTGATGCGTCGTGCCTGCTGTTGATGTTGCTGCCGCTGCCCGCTGCTGCTGTAGGAGGGCCTTCTGGCAGCCCACCGTCAGCTGCTGGAGACGAGCACAGCGGCCCATGGGGCCAGCACCCCAGCATTGGTGCTGTCAGCAGCTTCTGCATCAGCAGTACACACAAGCGCCTCACAAAGAGGTGCTGCAGCAGCAGACTCCTGTCGAGATTGCCACGACTCAGTGCTTCGCAGCGCCGTCAAAGGTCTCTCGTGGCGCATTTTCGGCATGGGTGTCACCATGCTGCTGGCATACTTTGTGCTAGGAGGGGGTGAAGCGGGTGGCGTGCGGTGGAGAGATATGCTGAGGTTTGGAGGCATGGAATTCATTACCAAATATTTGGTGTTCTTCCTTCATGAGCGCATGTGGGCAACCATCCCCTTCCTCAGGTGATGCCTTGGAGGCGCAACCCATCTGCTGCGCTGCAACTCAACAAGCAGTTGCATTATTTTGCGAACGGCATTGCTGCTACTTACGCGCCTTCTTCCCATGTTATACGCCGCATTGATACGCGATATACCATCTTTGATATACAAAAATCACCTCACAGTGCAAACTGGTCAAAACCCCTTGCATGACTTGTCCCTCACTATTCCTTGATGCTTGAATTTTCGTTTTTGCACCCCTCGCTGCACTCTTCCCTTGGATTCTCTTGGCTGCCCTGCCTGTGCCCCTCACGTGTACCACCACTGGCCTGTGTATCAGAGCACATAAATACCTGAAAAAGCAGAGGAACCAGGGAGGGTAGCTGCACCCCTTCCAAGTTAACACGACAGATACGTTACAAAGACGCCGACACCAAGAGATTGCTCTTGAAAGACTGTTTTGCAGGCCACATTCGGCTATACCTCTTATGCCGGAGGCAGGCAAATGTAGCTAAGCAAATCTGGCAGGGAATGCAGAGCGGTCCACAGTGATGACCACCCGCCACCCACCAGCAGTAGAACAGACACATGCAAGCAGTGCATGGATTTGACAGACCATGGCCGGCAAGTTGACCCACACTACGTTACAAGAGTGTGAATGTACTAGGTACAGGTGCGGCCATGGTTGGCTTAAGCCCCCTCTCTGTTGACAGGGAAATGTCTGCCACGCGTCTTCTTTCAGGATCTCCCGGAGCAAGGACAGCACAGCTGAGCGCCCACAGCTGGCTCAATTAGGCCCAGAGTTTACAAACGAACGTAGCAACACACAAGCAGGCGACATATTACAGCAGCAACCCCACGCTCCCCCCATGTCCCGTCTGCAAAAACACCAACACTGGCACACACCAGCTCCCAGCCCACCCCCTCAGCGGCAAGGACACGCTCTCGAACTGTTGCAGGTGGTCATGCCTGCGCCCCCACGGCAGCCGCCGCCACCAGGCCCACAGCCGCCCCCTCCTCCGCCCCCAGCTCCTGCGCGGTGCCGCCCCACTCCGCCGGCCACCAGGCCGGCCTCCACGGCCTGATGTTCACATACTGCCCCGCCCCGCCGCACCGCGCATACAGCGGCTCGCTGTCCTGGGCGGCCAGCAGCCCTGCTTTGAGCTTGACCAGGGCCAGACCCACGTCGCCCTCCCGCGCCCGCACCGTACCCACAGACTCCAGGGCGCCCGCTGCGTCGAAGATGTCGCAGACCTGACTGCCGGGGTCCAAGCAGCACACACCTGGCAGGGGTGCGACAAGGTATGGAAGCGTTGCAACTGTGATGCCCGGGCAGGGTCCAACATAGGGGGAGGGTTGGGGAGGCTTGCCAGTTTCAGCAGGCCTAGCTGCTAAGACCCCCTCTGACGGCTCAGCACTTGCCCTTCAAGGCCCCGGTTGAGACCACTGCACAGCCTAGCGAAGCTCTGCTAGCACCGGCCACCTCACATCAATGCTTGCAGGCAGCAAGGTCAGACTGTGGCAGCTATACCTGAGCCCAACCCACCTGGTGTCTCGTGGTCCACCCTGAAAGGCATGACCCTTTTACGCACCACCCCCTTGAAGTGCACCCGCGCCTGCATACCTCAGGCCGCAGTCAGCACGGCGTAGCACAGCGCAGCCTGCCAACACGAGTGCCGGGGCAACAACAAATCAAGGCATTTGCCTCCTGGGCACAGGCGGCAACCAATGTTGCTTGGAACCTGGTTGAGCAGAATATGAAATGGCGGGCCAGCCATAACTGCCTACATGCCTATATGAGCAGGTGTTGCCTCCTTAGCATGGCAAGCAAATCTGACATCTACCGCCGGTGGCCGCAGGTCTGACCATGAACTCCTGGCCTACATAGCAGCCCTTGGTGAACGACACCCCATTCAGCGCAGCCAGGTTGTACTCAGCAGGCACAGCAGCGCCTGCAAAGAAGCAGGGACAAGGGGTCACGGGGTCTTTCTGAAGAAATGCAATGACCTCATCAGGCGAGGCACAACCATGCCGCAATACGCAGGCAGGTACCCAGGTTGCTGGAATGCTGCAAAAGCAGCGCCAGTGCCTTTAGATTCCTCCTTGCACTGGGATCTGGGCTGGCACCGCATTTGGCTAGCTTTCTGCTGGGTCGACCAGCATGCTTCTTTAGCCTAACCCCATCAGGTCACTATTGACTCATTCAGAGTGAATGAGTAACAGGCGCCCACAGCCTCCCTTCCAGCTCACCGGAAGGGATCTCAGTATCTCCCTCCGCCACGCCCTGCATCACTAATAAGCCCAAGTCAAATAGCATGCACTGGGCAGCAGCCCCAGCAGGCCTTAAGTGCCCTGCCACACCATGTAATCACGCACCAAGGCTGCTTCAACCCCTCAGGACACCAAACTTCGAGCAGACCCCAGACAGCAGTCAACAACTCAAGTTGCTGCCCGAACTCGGCTCTCATTGCTCCGCTGCCGTGGTGCCAAGTCGAACCGTGCCTGCAAGAGACGCCAGTGCCGGTAGTCCCTCCAGGAGGCCTCGTGTCCTGCGCCCACTGCCCGCTCCAAAGCCGGCAGCACCGTGCGCAGCCCCAGCTCAGGTAGCCTTGGGTCCTGCTGCCACCCACCTGCGCCCGGCGTCCGCTGGTAACGCAGTGATGACATGCAGGAGTTCCTGGCGCGCGCCTGTGCAACAACCAAATCAACCACACAGAGGGAGGCATGCAGTTGGGGCTGCCCAGCCAATGCATGCCCACGATGTGGGGCAGCGATCAATGCCCAAGCTTTCGCATGAAGAGTTGACCAGCCAGGCCCCAGGGCATCTGGGAAAGCGCAGTGCGGTCCAGATGGCTTACCGCTGGGCTCAGGCAAGCTGCCAGGCCCAAACTGCACCCAGACATTGTGGGAGTCTGACACATCCTGGATCTGTATGCTCTTCTGGTGCATCCTGTACCTGCACAGCAGCAGTTGTAGCTCGTTGGAGGGGTCTCCGCTTGTGTGCAAGCTGCTGCCAAAAAATGGGGCTTTTCATCGGGCCGGGAGCAGGACTGCGCAGTGGCCACCCTCCGTCAGGTGCATGAAAGTCACTCATCAGCTGTGACACATGGCAGGGCCACAAGTTTCAACAGAAGACTGATGCCAACCTGGCTTACCGCTTAAGAAGGCTTACAAGGTCCTCCTTGCCGCGTCTATCCGTCTCAACAAGGAGTGAGGGCTCGTCCCCTGCACAGCCAAACAGCCTGAAGGGCTCACCAAAACACACTTTCGTTTGCTCCTGCCTACATTACCAGCCTGAAAGCCAGCACAGGGCTGCAGGGTACACTTGCTGGGCAGCGACGCCGACTGAAGCGATCCCCACCAGAGCGCCTCCGTGGCCGTCCCCCGCCTCACAAACCCACCTGGTTCCCGGTAGAAGATCATGTCATGGGCGTACCGCCCCTGCTGCGGTGTGAGGATGCAGGCATACAGAGGCTTGGCGCCTGGTGCCTCCAGGTGGGAGGCATCGTTTGTTATAAGACCCTGCAGGGCAGTTCTCACCTACTTGCAGGTGAGCCTGGAGCAAACCAGTGTCCGTAGAAGCCGAGCGTACATGTGACTCTGAGGTAACCTTTGCTGTTTTTAACCTTGCCTGCAGAAAGTGCAGCAGCCCTGGGCCCGACAGCCGAAGGACGCCCCGAACATCCTTCAAGCAGGCGGTCCTAAGGCCCTTGTCGGAGAGTGAGCTATTATGTATCCTGATGACAGGTTGTTGAAGCTGCTGGCCAAGCCGGCGAGCCAACAGCACGGCTTGATGCTGCATCTAAGATGTCGGATGATCACCGGTGCTGAGCCATCCAAGGCAAGATCATGGAGAGCATGATTCCAATGAAAGGAGAATGAGGCTTACGAAACCACACGGTAATGATGGTCCTTTCACCTTGGGTGCCAGCTCAGCAAAGCAGCCGAAACATCCCCCCGGCATGTCCCCTTGGCAGTAATGCTTGCATCCTTGATGGAGGAACCTTAGCAGCAAGTGTGTGCTAGTTGATAGGCGGTGTAGCAGCCAGTGGTGGGGTGCTCAGAACACCACGTTCAACTACTAGTAGCCTGCTGTGCCTGGCATGATTCTGCGCCTTGCCTACTGGCGCCCTTGCTTAGTGACTGCTGCGCAGTTCGCAACCCATCCGCTAACTAACAACTTTACTAGGTAAGTCCGCTCATTTCCAGTTGGGCTGCTGCATAATCATCTTACTTCCCGTGCATGGCAGCGTAGACCAGAGCACAGTAGGTGGCTGACAGTAACTCGAGCAGCAACTAGGATGTGGGGACTGTAAGAGGCGAAAGAAGGCGGCGCCTGACTCTGTACGGCGGGCATCGACTCTGGATGAAGTCCCCCAAGTCGCCTTACAGGCAACACAAGCAGCAGTGGAGTAGGCATGCGCCCTTGGTCGGGATAACGGTGCTGGTCACACTAGCTGCCTCTAATCTCCTGGGAGGGCAGTTGCCTGGGATCCCCCAAGGAGCGGCAGCACAGCGGCAGGAAGACCAGCAGGGCCTCTATCTATCACAAGGGGCAGACGGGCATGGGCAGCAAGACGATGGTTGGACGGTGCCGCAGTGGCAGCTCCCAGTGGAGTGGAGGCAAAAGGTGCGCACAGCTTGCCAGCGCCAGCGCCCCTGCTGCGTTCCTTCTTTGCAGTGTGCAGAAGTTGCAAGTTTGTAGCCCTGCACACGGTTCGGTGGACAGCCAGCTCCTGAAGGGAAGGCTTTGCCAGCGCCGATGGCATTCTTGTCGTCGATAAACCCCGCTTGCAGGTAGTGGCCGCCATCCCTCTGTCCAGCGAAGGCCTGCCCTGGATCAAGGCCAGCAGGGCGTGGCGTCGGGGGATCCGCACCGCCTTTGTGGCAGACTTTCAGCCCTTCCAGGAGGTTGTGCAGGAGGGCAAGCGGCATGGGGAGGACTTTGTGTTCCTCAACACCACGGGGATCCCATTTGACTACTACGGGAAGGCAGGTCAGCCCGAGTGATGTTTGAAGTGTTGGGATGGGGGCGGCGGAACTTTCGGCGAATGCTCGTCTCACTTCACACTGCTGGGTATCAAGTAGCTGGGTGTCAAGCAGGTCCAGGCTTGCCGGGGGCATGGTAAGCATCTGGGTTGGCTTACTGGGAAGCTCGGCCGCCTGACCAAAGCATGGTACTGGCAGTGTGGTGGCTTGCCCATATTCGGACGGACAGTGTTGCCTGGCTGGCGCTGTTGCCTGCAGCGATGGTGCCCTCAATGGCTGCCCAGCACTTTGGGGACAGCTACGAGTGGCTGCTGTATGGCGATGATGACACCGTGTGGTTCATGGACTCGGTGCTGGACATTATTTCCAAGTGGGTAATGGACACTGAAGGTATCAGCATGTGATTCGTACAAATCCACGACAGTACGCCAGGTTGAGGAGGCCGGCTAGCGGCTTACACTGGAAGCGTGCAGGGTGCCAAGCAACCCTCAAAACCCTCATACCGTGGTCGATTCATGGTGCAGCCAGCGATCAGTTGTCTTGCAGGCCTTACCATGCACTGACACCTTTGCTTAAATGGAGCCTGAGGCCTTCAGAAGCCGCCAGATCAAATAGCGGGCCCAATTTTCTCGATCTACTGAGACACCTTCTCCTACATGGTGTTTGTGCTTTTGGTTCCTGGCGCAGGCTGGATCCCCAGCAGCCCCACTTCATCACCGACCACTTTTGGTTCTGGCGCCAGGAGGTCGACCACGGCCCCGTGCACCCCGGCTTTGACGCGCCCCGCTGCGTGCCCTGCGGCTTCAATAAGAGTGGCATAGACACCGCCCGGCTGGGGTTCGACCCACCCCACGCCTGCCCCTCCTGCTCCGTGGCCGCGCTGTGCGCTGCCGACACCCGCAAGGACCTGTACACTCAGGACTGCAGCAGCTTCCGGCTGCGGTACCCCCAGCGGGAGAAGTCGGTGCCAGAGACGGTGGGTGCCTGGGCTGGGTCGCATGGCAGGCTGGGAAACTGGCGGGAAACTGGCATGTGCAGCCGACGCGGCGCCCACTATGAGCCATTGGCTGGCGCATGGCCTACCACCTCTAGTAAGGGTTTTCCAGCTCCTGCTGCTGCCCCATGGGCTGCCATGGCCTTGGCGTGCACTGTGTATGGATGTAGTATCTGGCTTCTTCTCAGTCCTGTCACCCTCGGGTAAGAGAGCCTGGCCCGCTGGCAAGTAAAGCCCCTGGATGTGCAGGAAGGGGAGTTCACAGCGCACGGCGGGGCGGGGGTCATACTCAGCGTGGGCCTCCTGAGGATGCTGTCACCATCCTATATGCTGGTAAGCAATTACCGCTTGTAAGAGAAGATGCATGCTGGTGGGAGAGGAGACGGTCTGCTGCAGAGCTTTGGATTGGACTGACGTTGCAGTCATGTTGTCTCCCTTCCCTTGAATACCCTAAATATCAGACGGGGATATAGTGCCGTCGCTGCTCGAAGTGAGGGCACGGGTGATGTTACAACCAACGGTTCTTGGCACTACTTGTTATGAGAACCCCGACACTTGGGAGTGGGAGGCGAACAGCGCACAAGTGCAGGGTTCACCACCACCAGATCTTAGAAATTTTAACGGTGTTGCTCTGTGCCTCATTCTATAATTGCAGGATTGCATCAGGACCCAGTTCACCGAGCCTGGCATGGTCCACGGTGGCGACACGCTCTTCTCCCATGTGAGCAGCCCCTTTGCCAGCCTGCTCTGCAGTTCTCATAATACCTCGACTCCATTTTTATACCCTGGCACAGGCAGCCAACCTGAGCTCCTCTTAACCCGCCCCTGGCACACATCCCAGTATCTGTCATGCCTTGCCCCCTGCCTCGTGCACAAATCCGGCGACTAACCTGCCCTGACACATCCACATGCCCTGCTGGTCAGGCTGCACTCTCCGACTGTGCCTGCTCCTTCCCCGCAGTGTACCTTCTACACGGGTGTGGCGCCCACCGACCCCGGCTTCTTCATCAGGGACCTCACATTTGCCACCTTCGACCCCGGCAGTCAGAATGTGAGTTTCAAGCCCCGGCAGTCAGAATGTGAGTTTCAAGCCAGATGCTCAGTGTTCTCCGGCTGCCCTCATGGTCACGGCCGTGGGTATGATGCGACCAGGACAGCGGTATTTCAAAGCCCTCGGCATGTAAGCATCTTGCCCCTGTTGTGTTGAGGTCCTGCCGGACTGGGTTGCATGTTGGCGCTTGGCGGGGCCCTTAGTGTCTGCACCCATACAGAGCGCTCAGCTCAGGCAGAAGATATGCTCGGCGGTGCCAACACTGGTACTTGTCAAAGTAGTGTGGTAGTGCAAGTTGGTGGCATAGCCAGGTACTGCCATGCCCCACAAGCATGCAATCCACCCCTGCCACTCGATCTCTACTAGCTGGCCCAGAGGGGTTTTCCGCGGTATAAGTCTAGGCTGGTCTGCACGCTGTCTGCTGAGGCGCACTTCACTGGCCGCCTCCCCCTGCAGGTGCGCAACGTCATGGACCTGATGTACGCCTACACCAAGCGCATGGAGCCCACTGTGCCCATCGTGTGCTGCGACGCCCAGTGCGAGGAGCGGCTGCGGTGGCTGGCCACGGTGCACCTGAGGGGCCTGCATTTCAAGGTAGGCAGGGCCCCTTGGCTTACCAGCTGCTTTGACAGTGGGCAGGAGAGCGCGGCGGGTTGAAGTGGCCAGCCCGGCCAGAGTGTCGAAGTCATACCTTGCATACCGGCCCCTTTATGTGTAGGAGCTACCGGTTTGAAGTGTAAGTTTCTGCGTCCTTTCTTCCTGCTGAGAAGACCTTTATGACGACCCAGTGCGAGCAATACAGTAGACAGGCTCTTGCCCAGAGCGACCTGGACATGCCTATGCGGTACGCCGAGAGCCGGCGTACCTGCCACTGTGTCTTGCAGGACCCTGGATGCAGCCACGGTGTTTGTGCGGCGGCTGGCAGGGTTGAGGGACCTCCTCCGTGCCCGCCCCAACAATCTGCTGGTACCCACAGAGATGCCCGCAACCTCGGGGTCATGGCTCTGCTGGTGGCCTGCAGGAGCCCGAGGCTGCCATGATGTACATGCGGCAGCTGGTGGAGCTGCGGGACCTGTACCTAAGCATGCGGGGACGGGCCACCGGCAGCGGCCACAGCCCGGTGCCCCCCTCCTGGGACAACTACAAAGTGTGTGCCTAGGCCGCTGCCCAGGCCGCAGTGGAGCCTGGAAGCTCTGATGCGCAGGATTATGTATGTGGGGACGTCCACCCTGCTGCCATGTCAGATGTTGGCTGGCGCAGCAGACACATGGCTGGTCGGCTTAAATGCTTGGTTCGTTCAGAGCTGCGATCGTGAGTTCAATAAAAGTGCTGGAAATTTGCCATTCTTTGCAGCAATTTGTGCCTTCCTTGCATCTGTTCTTCTTTGTGGTGGCTCACAGGCCACTTGGCAGTTCACTTGATGCTGCAGCGTTGCCATTATCCCAACTCTTCATGTCTCCCTTGCGTCTCTCTTGATCTGTTTTGTGCTCCATAGCCCATACGGCTTGTTCGTTCCGTGCTGTAAAGTTGCCATTCTTTGCCACTTTTGTCACTTCCCAATCTGGTTGGTTCAAGTGTGTGGCTTATTCCCAAAATGCAGGCTTGCCATCCCTTTTAAAGTGTGTCTCAGTCCCTTGTTTTCTTTGTCATGCGTTTAGAGTAATATCCTTCTTGTCTCCCTCCTTGCAAGATTGCCATCCCTTTCGACTTGTGTTTCAGTGCCTTGTTTTCGCTATTTTGCTTTTTGAGCATTGTCCATCTCATCTCCCCCCTTCCAATGTGTCAGGACAGCTGGAAATGCAAACCAAGAGCGCTTGCAGAGCCACTGCCAATTGCAGCAAGCAGCGGTATATCGACAACCTTGTAAGATCTCCAAAGCCTAGAAATTTCCAAGCTTGGGGTGAAGCATGTCAAACACAGGAAAGCATGAGAGCATGGCTATAGCTAGACGTCGTGCACAGGACAACCGAGAGGAGGTGTCATGACCTAAGCATGCATGGTCATGTCCGATCTGATACCACACCCTCTCCTCAACCCTCACTGTCAGTACAACACTTACAACAATCCCAACATAAACACAAATCAGCTGAATGTCTTGGGTTCAAATAAGCAAGGTATCCAAACCATGGGTTGGGGCCTTGCTGTACCTCATTCATTACGCCGTCTGCTGCACCCCTCATCAATGCCAGCCCCCCACTTCGTGGGCCCACAATTTCGAGATGCAGCCTCTCACTCCCGTGTAGGACCAACGACAGGTGGCACCAGGGTACCTGTTGCTTATGCGGCTACCACTCTCAAGGCGCCGCCTCTGCGGCTCGCACTGGGAGGGTGACATTATCCTCCGAGGGAGCAGGCTCCGCCTGGGGTGCTGAGGAGCTGTTGAGGGCGAGCTCCCAAACAATGTTCTGCAGGTCGCCAGCCATATGCTCCACAGTCCTGCAGGCCACCAGTCAAAAGCATGGGGTGAGACTAGACGGCTCACCGGCTTCAAAGGAAATATCCCTTGCTGGCGAAACCAAACACTGGCGATGCTCCCATACAATTGACAGCCAGGGGCCACGGCAGACCGTCTTCCCCATGTGGCGCATGTCAGCTGCGCTCAGTGCTTGTATAATGACCTCTGGGGGTAGGATATTGCAAAGCGTGGGCTGAACCCTGGCTGTACCGACTGTACCTGATGCACGTGAGCTGCTCCACACGCATGCAGGGCTTGCCAGGCAGCGTCTTGAGCTCAATGTCAGCCGGAAGGGTTGTGGAGTAGGTGCCCTCCCTCAGGCAGTACTCGCCGGTCAGCGAGCGGACCACCTCGTCTGGCTTGGCCTGCCGCAAGGTTGCGCCCTGGTAGGCATGGTCGTACCCTGCAGCAGAGTCACGCACCTTGCCTCACTTGCAGTTGTCAGCTCTGTCATCCAGCACCAGGCACATGGTGTGCGCATGAGGTGTTCAGGCCTGAGGCGAATACATGCTCCCCCACCTCGATGCCCTTGCTCGCTTTGGCTGGTCTGGTGCATGCGCGCACGCATCCGCTGCATGCGCATGGTGGATCCCTCAGCTGGCACAGGCTTCTGCAGCAAGGCCGACTGTAGGAGGGTGTGGCACTTGCAGGTACCAAGCAGCGTATGGGCCCCGCCAGCAACCCTTACCCAGGAACTTGCAAATGGCATCTGTCACAGCGGAGTCGCACAGCGTGCCGTTCATGATGCATGGGTCGACTGAGTCTCCCAGGATGTTCAGAGCCCCATCACAGAAGTCTGCAGGCAGCAGCAGGGCCACATACGTTATGGCATGCGCACTTACGTGCACCCAGGGGCTCTCATGCTGAGGCTTTTGCTCATGCGAGGCAGGAGCAAGGAGCGGTAAGCAGTGCTGCAGCTGACTCACTCGCTTGCAGCCTGTCTGACCGAAGCTCCCAGCCTAAGCTTCCCACTTGCTACCCAACAAGCTACCAGCGGGCGGTGGCCATCTGCCCCACTTACACCATAAGTTGGCTCCTGGGTAAGTCGAGCCTACTTGAGGTCGTTCTGTCACCCAAACGCTGCCCCCTGCAGCAACAGCAACGTGGCGGCCCGCCTTCATGAGCCACCATGGCGGCTCACGGCACCCCTGCTCCACAACCCAGAAGGGAGGAACACACAAAGCGTCGGCAACTCACCGTCTGCACAAAGTGGCCATGAGAGAGAGTGTGCTGTTGCCAGGAAACACAGTAGCACTAGGGAAGACTTCACGAGGTGCTTCATTCTGCCTAATGCTATTGAGGACGGATGACTGGTGAAATCAGACTCCTTTGGAGGGCAGAGAAATGTGAGAAGGAGCTGTGCTCGAACCTTTAATGGGTAGCGGTCGGGCCAAGAGCTGACGCAAGGTTGCTTATGTCATACACCATCAGCCCCGCTGCCCCACCAGCCTCCTGCAAGGCAAATGCGCCAGACAGCAGTGCCAGTAATCAGAGATCGGCTGTTAACAGTCCTGTGCAAGGATTGGCAACCTTGAAGGCTGCATTAGTCCCACAGGTCGGCAGAACAGCTTCCCCCAGTGACAGCTGGGCCTCGAGGCAAGCTCCAACTGGTGCAAACAGCGCAATGAGGCTGCTGTGATGGGGGACCCGCTCCTGTGGTCAGTGGACGGTCTCAGATGACAGCAGTGCAAAGGCCTGCCCAACTCAAGGATAGCTGTCCCCAAGGCTTGCCGGCTGAAGTCTTCCCCTGATCCGAAGGCAGTGCCACAGGCAGCAAGAAGCCGCAGGGCAGGTTGCAGCCAAATGTGGCCGCGTGCTGGGCAGAGGCAATCCTAGAACACGCTGTCACCATCGCATTGCTCGCTCTCTCACTGACCCAAACCGGCGCCAACTTGCGGGATACGCATGCCCTCGCCTTCATAATGTGTAGCAGGAACTGAGACCTTCTTCAACGAGCAGCAGGGCGGGCGGGCCCAAACATGATACATAGTACACCGGCTAGCCATAGTTATAGCCGCTTCAAAGCCTAGGTTTGAGGGAGATGGCGTCTTCACAGGCTTCCCTGGCTGGAAGCACACAGGTCTCACTTCAGCTCGACCCCCTCCCTGGTTGCTGCATGGCGCACACGCCTTTCAGATCCGCTGCAGCTCTTTGGGAACCCCGGCGCGGCAGCGGGGCCATTACATGGCGGCGCTGCATCTCTCTTCGCCTCGACTGCAGCTACTGCGTCCTGTATGTGGTCAACTGACCCAGCCATGGGGCGCAAGCTTCTGCACACAACCAGAGGACCATGCGGGTCATCACCGCCAACACATATGCGTAGAACAGCGTGAACTCGGCACAACTAGTAAGCTGAGCACGCAGCGCTTGCAAGTGATGGCAACTGTCAAGAGTTTGTCTTCCAACGCTCCCTGCCACTTTTGGAAGACCAGCATGGCCATTTCATCATATCATGCAGTCACCGAACTCACTGGCGTGCGTACGCTGCCACTCGCCCATCTTCTGTCGCCCGTCTTCCGTCCCTTCTCACCTGATACAGCTGATGGCGTCAATGCGTAAACATGGGCGGCCAGGCATGGCAGCAAGGTTGCCGGGTAGGGTCTTGTAGTAGGTGCCCTCCCGCAGGCAGTACTCGCCCGTCAGTATGCGCACAACCTCGCCCGGATGGGCACGCACCGAGGTGCTAGGCCCGTCCGCACGGTCATAGCCTGCTGGCAAGGGGGCCGGTGGTTCATATATAAGTGCACTAACTTCAACCACAGTGGAGGCTGCCATGTTGGTGACAGCTTGTACTTGCTAACGCAACGGACTGTGCGGCCCTGGGGCAGGAGGTGTTTGTGGCCAAGGGCCTTGGCTGCATGGAGCTCGGACCTTTTGACTGAGCGGCCAAGGCTGCCATGAGCACATCCCGCAGCGTTAGCCCACTGCTGCAGCATATCGCACCATTCATGGTAGCTAGAGAGCGGTGGCCTGCTGGCCTGCAGAACCCGCCCATGCGGTCACGCTGGAGCCATTGCTGTATGCAGCGGTGGACAACTCACCGAGGAGCTTGCAGATGGCATCTGTCACCGCCTGTGTGCAGAGGGAGCCCTGGTTGAGGCAGGGGTCGAGCGAGTCGCCCAGCACATTCAGCCCAGAGTGGCAGAAATCTGCAAGCAGCACAAGCATTTTGCAAAACTCAAGAGTAGTGTAGTGACATGCCACCAAGGCTTATTGAAGATATAGCCATGATTTCAGCTGGCAATGCACTATGCGCATATGGTGGCTCTCCTACAAGTGACTAACAAGCCGCATGCCCTGCCCAGGAAGCGCCCATGTGGCTAAGATGGCGGCAGGCGACACCGCAGTCAGTGGCAGTTGAGCTCACAGTAGAGGTCGGCTCCTGGGAAGCGAGCATTACGCCGAGGGTGCTCTGTGACCCAAACCTGGCCACCCCTCTCACAAAGTGGGAACGACAGTGCTGCAGCGGCAGGCAGCTGCTGGCTGAGAACGGCAGCTAGGAGAAAGAAGGAGGCAGCCTGGGCTGCTGCCTGCATACGCTGGGCTATAGCTGTCGAGGTGGGACCTTGCTGCCTTGACGGCAGCTCCTTTGGCTGCACTGGCCAGCCAGAGGAGAGCAGGTGACAGCTGGGCAGTGGAACTCAAGTCGTCAACTACAACCACAACCCTCTCAACGTTTCGGGCCTACCACAGGACCCATTTCGTGTTAGCATTGGGTCTAAGATTGAGTGTTGGCATGCTCCTCTCTGCCGAAAGCACACCTAATTGGGCTCACGGTCGTTGGCCACGCTGGCAGCTGAAGAGGTAGCTGACCTGGCAGGGACAGTCTGAGAGGGGGAGCTTCACCAGAATGTCTCATGTCCTTTCCTAGTCTCCTTATACTAGTACAGTACTGTTCTTTCTATTTAGGTTCAGGTCTGCAGGCCTGTTGCCATATTTTGCTATGCATGCATGTTGCATGACTGTATTTCTACTAGTGGGCCTACCCTAGGGCTGGCAGCACCTCCAGGATTACTCAGTTGAGTGATGTTCACACTTCATGTGCACTATCACGTGATAGAGAACAGTAGAAAACGAGGCCTGCTGCATAGACAGAGTCACATGGCCACCAAAACTTTGGTGGTGGGCGATATCGCTAGGAGCATTGCTAGCATATCGATATGAAGACTCCAGCAGAGGTGGCTGTCTGCTCCTAGCAATGAGCAGCCCAGAAAGGCGACAGGCCATGGTATCATATCAACAACCAGTCTCTTAGAGCCGACAACCCACGGCGTACAAACAGGGCATATGGAATTGACAAGGTCGGGCACTACTTCTACACAAGGGCTCAACGCGGCTGTTGATCATGCGCCCATAGCACTTGCACAATGTTTGCGAATCGAGCTTGCATAGAGTTCAGGGGTTGATAACTCTCCTAGCCTGCAAGAACCAGTTGATGCAGGTACTGTGGCTGGCTAGCACGCCCGCTGCATTTCAGGTGCAGCACAACCCCATCAGCACATCTGCAAATCCATAAGAGAGTGAAAGCACAAGCACACGCTTCATCGTACCCATGCATAGTAGTAGATGTTGTGCGCAGTCAATGCAAGACAACTGCGCAAATCAACAGCAGCACATACCGCCCGAAGACAGTTTATTGCGCAAGAGCAAACGTAGGGCAGCACTCACTAAGCGCTGACAACCGCTAGCTTGATTAGCCAAGGCAGAGCTACTAACACATTCGTTGGAAGCTTTATGGAACTGATACAAGTTCTCCGATGGAAACCGCAAGTGGCCGAGGCAGTGGTCAAGCTCTCCCCTCCAGTCACCCTCAAGTTACGTCAGCAACAAAACCGTTCATCGAGGAAGTGTGACCTGCTGGCTGGCTAGTACCCATGCATACAGTGTGCTACCTACACTGGTCATGACTGATCAGGCCCAAAACGATTCATTTTGCTTACAGCTTCATCTTGCGCCCACCCGTGCTGGCTCTGTCATCGGGGCCACCGGCCGCGGTGATATTGTCTGAAGAAGTAGGCATGGTGGCAGGAGCAGAGGACTGCGGTGCCTTGCGGGCGGTTGTTGCATCCATGACGATGCTCTGCAGTGATTCTGAGATGTGCTGCTGGGTCCTGCAGCAGCAGCAGCATGATGCGATGGGCCACATGCCAGAACTGTAACAGAGCTTGACTGGAAGCTGACGCGCAGCGGCACATGATGCACTTCCCTTCCTGCATGCTCCCTGCCCCTTGCATTGCCTACAGCAACGTATGCTGCAACTGCGCTTGCACCCCTCTCCCAGCCCACCTTACGCAGGTAATGGCGTCAATGTGTAGGCACGGCGTGCCCGGCATGGTAGCGAGGTTGGCAGGGAGGCTCTTGGAGTAGGTGCCTTCCCGCAGGCAATACTCGCCCGTCAGAGTGCGCACGGTCTCATTGGCTTGAGCGCGCACTGAAGTGCTGGCGCCGTCCGCGAAGTCATAGCCTACAGGAACGGAGTGGAGAGGGGTATGGCTAGCATCAGTATCAAGTGCTACACACCCAACAGGGCTGCTCCCACGCCTCAGGCTGATACCGTGATATGGGGGGGAGGCGTAGGCTTGCAGCGTTGTAAGGGGTGAGCTGCTGCTGCTGCTGCAGTGTTGTTGTGGCTACTAAGGCAGGAACTCTGCGGAGCCTTTCAGTGATTACGCTGCTTCTTGGGACAGGGCCACCTACCCAAGAACTTGCAGATGGCATCTGTGGCAGCTTGGGTGCAGAGGGAGCCCTGGTTGAGGCAGGGGTCAAGAGAGTCGCCCAGCACATTCAGCCCGCTGCTGCAAACAACTGCATAAGGGCCAAGGAGTAAGGTGAGGGAAACATGCGGCTGAACCATAAACTAGGCTTTGGGCTGCCGCCACTGTTACCAAGTCCCGAGTTCCGCGCAAGCCTGGCCAGTGGACGCTGTGGACTCCACGGCTTCCGCAGTCTGGGGAGTGCAGCAGCACAGTGGACTTGCACTCCCGACCAGCCCCGCTCAGCGCAGTAGATCTAGACTACATATGTGCTTAAGTGGCAGCATGGAGGATCGGGACTTACAAAATAGGTCTGCTCCTGGGAAGGCGGCGTTCCGGTAGGGATATTGGGTCACCCAGGCTTGTCCGCCGTTGCTGCAGAGTGGTGAGGACAGCGCATGCGCCACAGGCAGCAGTTGTGTGACTGCTACGGTCGCAAGCAATAGCAGCGACAAAGGAGCTAGGTGACCCTTGGCCATTTGCACGTGCGGCCTGCGCAAGCAAGAAGCAGCACTGGCAGCACCCTTGAACGCTTAGTAGCAACTGGCAGGGGCATTTCTGGCAGGACAGCCAGACTGAGAATGTCTACAACATATCATCTGCAGACCATCTGGCTGTGGAGAACACCGTGCCTCACAGAAGGGCCTTTTGCTGCACCACTCAGTGCAGCATGCAGAATGAGGCACAGAAGCCTGGTATGGCAACTCCGCTTTCACAGCAGCACTACGCCCACCATCTTTATCAACTCTGCACCCCCATTTTCAGGCTCCCAATATCGGGCACAAGCCCTCAGGCAAACCGTGCACGAGGAGGCAGGGAAGGCGTCTGTTGTGCTGTACGAGGACGCGTACCTTTCCGCACCTTGTTTGTGAAGACGAAAGGAAGGGTTGCTTCCAAAAACAAGCCCGATCGGCCCGAGAAGCACGGAACGAGCTTCTGAACGAGCGCGCTGCACGATTTGGGAGATCTGGCCAAGGATTCGCACGGCCCTCTCATGATCATGGCGGGAAGTGCCACTGTGGTCCTGCACCATCCTGCATTGTTAAGCCATCTGGCTGGAAAAAGAGTACAGATGCATGGCAAAGGACTGACGAAGCACCGAGAAGCTCAGCTCCAGCTCTGCCAGCTAGAGGTTTATGGCGCCGGCTGCCGCCATCAGCCGCCGCCAACCTGGTTGTCAGTTGTGTGTTGATGGTGGGCAATGCGAACAGGAGAGGCGGCGGTGACTGTCCTGACAGGGCTATGAATGCAGTTACGCTTGTGGGCTCTCCTGGATATACCTAGCTCAAATGGCCCGCTTGACCAAGCTTGCATAAATGTTCGACGTCGGTAAGGCCTCAAGGACAGTAATGGGATGTAGCCGTAACTTGCCACTGGACCTCTCCCCAGGTTCCTGCTCACTGTCTGGTGTTGAAGTTATGGGCAACTTCCACGGCATGTTTACAGATGACAGGCAATAGTAATAGAGCACAACCAGCAACTACGCCAGTACTACAGAAAGTCAGCGACGGTGCCCTCTCAAGCAACTGCAAACCCTCCAATCCCTCAAGAACAGCCTGGATAGCTACAAAACAACCAAACAACAAAGCAAGCATCAGTGTTGCCAGTTACAGGACTGCATACACGCTATTTATTGCGCTTGTAAAAAGGGTCAGCAAGGAAGGTCAAAACACTCTCTCAACTAAATACTCACTTTGAAGAGCAGCAGTCCCAGTGACAACACTCTCATTATTGAGCAGAGGGTTTGGTTCGGTTCCTGCAAGCTTGCTGAAGCACTATCCCATGCACTGCAAGACTAGCCCAACCGCTACCATGCAAGTAACGCTGATACCCTGCTAGCCGTACCCATTGGACGCTCATCTAGCAATACTATTGCATAGTATGCCCAGTTCAGTATAATTTGCTGACTGTCCTAGAGTATACCTAGCTAACTAAAAATTGAACTTACTGTTCTGTACCGTTGATTTACTTGCTAACTAATCACTACTATCTACTATTTCTGCCTGATTGACCTACCTACACTCACAGGGCACGCTGAAGGAGGCTTACCGGAAGGGGTTAGCGCTGATTGCAGAGGGTTACCAAGACGTCATGGTTCTGACAGTTTGCCGAGGTCAAGTGCGGGCTGGAACTACCCCTTGGAGCCCGGATCAGGATCACAACATCAGTTTGCGCCCACCCTTGCCATTGCTGTCCTGCTCGGCCGGGCCGCTAGCAGCGGTCACAGCTGGGGCGGGAGGAGTGGCAGCAGGCTTGGTGGACGGGAGTGGGGTGGGAGACTTGGGTGCTGACACTGCCTCCATAATGATGGCTTGCAGTGAGTCGGCCATGCGCTGCTGGGTCCTGCGAGCAGGTGAAGTACTCAGGGCACGGGTCAGATACAGGCCTTTCAAAGGTGCAATTGTGGCCTGCCCTTCACCATCCAGCTGCCAGTAGCAGGCATGGACAGCTGCCACCTTGCACAGGTGACGGCACACAAATTGCACGGAATGTCGCCATTTCGGGCAAGGGCACACAGTCCAGCCTAGCCGCAGGCTGTATACCAATACTGTCTCTAAGGGATTCGGGCCTTTTGCACCATGTGGCAAGCAGCGGACAGTGCGGCCAACAGCGCAGCTACCCGCTCTTTGCAGTGCCAGAGTCTTGGGGGTGCTGAAACCACCTGCTAGGGCTTATTAGCTGAGCAGTAGTGTGGCAGGACGGAGAACTAGTTACTGTGGCTACCAGGTCAGATTGGACGACAACCCCCCTACAACAGCACACCTGACGCAGTTGATGGCATCAACGCGCAGGCACGGCTTGCCAGGCATGGCAGCAAGGTTGTCGGGCAGGGTCTTGGAGTAGGTGCCCTCCCGCAGGCAGTACTCGCCCGTCAGGGTGCGCACAACCTCGCCTGGCTGGGCACGCACCGAGGTGCTAGCATCATCAGCCAGGTCGTAGCCTGCAGTTGTTGGTCATGGATTGTGGCTATGAAACACAATCAGCATGCTATACAATAGTGAGCGCAAGCAGCATGAATTGCGTTATGAAACGCAAGGAGAAGGCCATCAGTAAGGCCCTTCTAGGCTGTGCGAGGTGGACCAGGTAGTGCGGAAGCCAAGTCAAGGGCGCTGCTATGCACCGTGCCCACCGTGGCCATGAGTTTTTCGTGCTTGCACAAGTACGCTGCTGCACAGCAAGTCTGCCTAAGAAAGGCGGGTATACAACCACACGCATTACTCACCCAGAAACTTGCACATGGCATCTGTGGCAGCCTGGGTGCAGAGGGAGCCCTGGTTGAGGCAGGGGTCGAGCGAGTCGCCCATCACATTCAGCCCGCTCTCACAGAAAACTGCAGGCAGCAGGTAACAAGCAGGGCTTGGCAACCGGCAGGCGTACAAGCAGCATGAAGGTTACCCATGCATGGACAATGTGCGGGCACAGGTTTTGAAGAGGCAGTGAGCTGATGTGCAAAATCTACCCGCCCTACAACAGACAGGTGCCGAATGTGGTGCCTTGCAACATCTGCTGCCTGCAAACCCCAATACGCTGCTTCCAGGATATGGACACTACCTTGTGCGCGCCTCAGCAAAGAAGCACCACACTCACAGTAGAGGTCTGCGCCTGGATAGAGCGGGTTGCGGTAGGGCTGCTTGGTCACCCATGTCTCGCCGCCGCTGCCGCAGAGTGGCGAGGACAACGCATGCCCCGCTGGCAGCACGAAGGCAAGGATTGTCAAGACAGCAAGGATGGCAACCTGGGCTGTTGGAGCCATGTATATCGTTGGGCCTGCACCACAGGGAGCAAGGAGCACAACTGTCTTTGCACGCTCATGAGCACCCGGTTTTGCATGTTGCTGTAAGTAGTTGACACACACTGTCGCCCAGGCTGCCTGGACGTTCCTCCAAGCCCATGACAGGGCCAGCCAGCCGACGCTGACCCTAGCTTGGGCTGGCGCACGTGACACCATTACAGTGAGGATACTGGCAAGGCTTCCCAGCACCGAGGTTTTGCAAGCACACCACCACGCCGGGTTCCAATGCCGGCAGTACAAACCCTGCTCACCTTCTTTTCGGTTGGAAGATGGAGCAGGGAGGCCCAGTGGGCGTGAGAGAGCTTGGAGGCTTAGGGGTAGTGCGAGACCGAAGGAGAGCTGCGGCTTTTGTGGCGAGGCCCCATGGTCCTTTCAGCGGGAAGGTGCCGTAACCCGCTGGCTGACGAGGACCAGAATGCTGACAGGGACGGTATGGCGGTCCCGTGAAGGGTGAATATGATGAAAAGACGACTAGGATGTACGGGAGGTGTTGTCAGCACTAGTGCATGCATGCATGAGGACCTCTTATCGAATTGCTCCATGCCGCCGCCAGAAGCTACATGAGAGCGCCACGAGCCGCCACCCTCCCTTAAGATTTCCTGAATTTGTGTGGGCTAAGCTTGCTGCACAGCATAACATTAATGCAGCACCTTAGATTATATAGTGCTGATACTGATACCACCACTGGTGGTCCATGGTGGCCACCGGGCGGCCAAGTACGACTAAAAGTTCCTGGCCTGATAGTCCTGTTGTACTGACCGTCCTCCCGCCAACCCTAGCAGCCCTGGTTCTGACTGCTTGCTTTCAACCGTGCTTGCTGATATCCCTTTTATACTGGAGAGTGTGAAGCAATGCAAGGCAATGCATTACGACGCTAACGGGCGATCAGAAGTAAGGTTTAGGTTTGACCCCGGGGTGAAGCCAAGGGAAGGTTGCAAAGCTCAAGCAAGTTGTTTTGAACTTTCGCAGGCGCTGGCAGGCTGGTGGGTGGACATGTTGGTCGTGGCAGCGGCTGTCACAGAGGCCCAAGCAGGACAGCCTTCAAGTTAAAGGCAATAGTCAAGTCACCCACATTACAAGTGAGGTGGACCATGCAATGCATGCACCCCTGCAGGGTGCTCCATTGTGTGCATGCGTGGGCCCACCTAATGGGGCAATGGGAGGCAGGCCGAGTTCAGTAGAGGCAGCTACAATGTCAGTCAATGTGTTTAGGAGATGAAGCTCTGCTGACCTGCACTGCCTGAAGTCCTGGCAGGCTAACACGCCAATCTTATTCTTTGGTATCCATACTCTGCCGCTGGTGCGTCCCGCTGTACGCTGGGTGCACAGCCTCTGCAATAAATGCAGGCATTGTTCATATCCCATATTGCCACGGCACTTGCAGGCTCCATCAGCTCTTGGCTGTCCTTGGACCTGCTGCCCAAGTGCTGCAGGGGTACCATACCTTGGAAGCTTGGGACTGAACCTGCTCGATACCTTTGGTCAACCACCAACCACACCAAGACACTTGAAGAACCCAAGATGTACTGCAGCTTCGAAAACTGGGGCAAGGATGAGCACGCCAACCTCGCCGTGTCCTGCACAATAGCGCCCTGTCGCGCTACCAGCATGAGGGTGGCTTCCGGTCGGCAGCCGCCTTAAGCTGCAACAACCAGCGGCTGAGGGTGGATGACTTCATGGAGCGGGAGAGAGCTGAAGTACACTACTGCGTTGGCTGTCTCTAGTGAGAATGACGGCACGCCCACTGGATGGTGTGATCATCCTCACCAGAGGGCAGCTGACGCTGTAGTGCAACTCAGCTCTCTCTCCCTGCAAGAGCTTATGCACAGGTACACTTCAGCCGTTTGTTGTCGTTGATGGCGGCTGCCGACCGAAAGCCACCCTCGTGCTGGTATCTTGCCAGGGCATTGTTGCAAGACGAGGCTGGCATGCTTATCTTGACCCCATTCTCACAGCTGCGGTACATCTTGGATTCTTTGGGTGTCTTGGTGTGGTTTGTGGTTGACCAAAGGTATCGAGCAGGTTCAGTCCCAAGCTTCCCAGGTATGGTACGCGTGCAACACTTGGCATCAGGGCAAGCGACAGGCAGCGCGGAAGCCTGCACAGTGCAGTTTCATCACGCAGTATTGACCTGGGTGACTGTAAAATGAATACATAAGTAGGGCCAGGCCTCGCGGCACAGCCGCAGCCATGTTGTGAGTGGGGCTCTTATAAAACCTCAGGGTGCCAGCGAGGAATGTGGGATGAGGAGACTCACCAATTACACATCTTGGACTCGAGCCCAGGACGCGGCTCGGGCATCACCGCGTGGGAGACAGAGGTAAGCAACCCACCCACCCCACCCCCAGCCCAGGTATCAACCCATCACTTGGCGAGGGGCCAGCCGTACTTCAGTGTAGCGCCACTGCTTGAGGTGCTGGATTGGCGTTCAAGCCTGCGGCGGGCTCAAGTAGTGAAACCCAGGGGATTGATTGGATTGTCCCACATGCATCTTGGTTGCTTGCTTGTCCAGCATGAACAGGTCAGCAAGCGATGTTGTAACGAAGCAGTTACATGGCGAACTGTGTTGGCGGTCACTGTAGTTGCAAGGCAAGTGAAGTAGATGTCAGTGGTGGTATCGTCACTCATCTGACCTACATCTGAGGCGCCTTCGCCATTTCCATGTTGCCATGTCACAATGGGCATCTGAGGTGACAAGACTGCACATGATCTGAAGCAGCACAAAAAAACCGAGAGCAAGCGAAATGCGGGAACAGGAACCAAGTGCAGACTCGCCCTACCGCAGTAAGGCTGAGGGCACAATACGCAGTGTCACAACCGCCAAATGCATCTGCAAGAGACAGTACTACTCGCTTCTTCAACCCCGGCTCCAAAGCAAAGGTTGCACACCTCAGAGACCATCTCGTACACCATCTCACAACAGAGCTAGTCAGGCCAGTGCCTGGAATATCCCCGGCACCAAGCAAGGAAGTGGAGTGGCAGGGCACCAGCTAATGGGCTGTTGGGTACCCTTTCATACCGCCTGGCCACGCCTCCCAGCAACACTTCGTATGCTGGGAGAGGTTGCCAAGAGTCTCCGCAATCGTCATGCCGCCCCTTCAAGCTTGCGCCAGCTCAGGCAGCAGCGGTGAAGCGCTCGGTCACCTTGTCCCAGTTGATGAGCGAGAAGAAGTTCTCCAGGAAGTCGGGGCGGCGATTCTGGAAATCAGGAGGGGATATGAGAAAATCACTATCAGCATGCAAACTGCACACATGCTGCGGAGGACCACCCTCACAGGCAAGAGCGCTCACTGTGGCCAGTTGGAGATCCAATAGAGTGTCCCCCTAACGACAAGCAATCACACCCTAGCCTAGCCTGGCTACCTGCTGGATACAATTGTCACCCACACACGCATGTAAGGTGCTTCAAACCAAACCCATCAGATCATGCAGGCAACAGCCCCAGCAGCCAGGCCAGCACTGCCAGCCCAGTGACTGGGAGGTTGTATGTTCGAATCCTACCCCAGCGCGATTACTTTTTATTTTATTTTATCATTATTTTTCATATAACCGTTACGACCGCCCTCTTTTTGCCCTAAACTTGCCTGGAAGTCAACATATCTTTTTACTTTTTTGTAACTTAATAATCAATACAACCGCACTTCATAGGCCCTTTACTTGCCTGGAAGTCGACGTAGCCAGGGATATTGCAGACAGGGATGCCCCCTATGAAACCATTGTAACGCTGTTAACACACACAACTCTGTGATGCCCTTTTACTTGCCTGGAAGTCGAAAGTGACTTGCAGGTGCCTAATAATCAACAGCTGCAAAGGCGGTGCTGGACTTCTTCCCGCCGACCCTAGCAGTCACGATTCTAATCCCTCCGTTCCACCATGCGTGTTTTGCCATACATACGACAAGTTGAATAGGAGCCATGCAAGATACTGACGGGAGACCACCGGTTAGGGTTAGGTTTGGACCTGGCGTGCAGCCCAAGGGGAGCACGAACAGCCTAACAAAGATGGCCCAAACTTTCGGGGCCACCAGGCTGGAGGTTGGACAGATTCGCCGTGCCAACGTACGCATGGGCCAACTTGCTGGGGCTCTGCCAGGGAGGCCCATCAGAAAGCGGCAGTACACAATGTGAGTCAGACAGCTTGGAAGTCCTCTAGCATGCGATCACTGGCTTCTTATGTTCCCTCTCTGTCTGGCTTTGCATGGAGCTCGGGCAAACTCCCAGGCATTATGCTCCAGATATGTATGCTGTATGCTGGGTGGACAGCCTCTGCTATAGCTATGTATTCAGCATGTTGCATGGCACTGTGTAGGCTTCATTAGCCTTATTGGCTTTCGCGACTGACGCTCTTGCCTGTCGCTCGCCTTGCTGCCAAGTGCTGCAGGGGTACCATTCCTGGGAAGATTGGGACTGAACCTGCGCGGTACCTGTGGTCAACAACCAACCACACCAAAACACCAAAAGAAACCATAATGTACCGCAGCTGTGAAAATTGGGGCCAAGATGAGGATGCCAACCTGGCCGCCTCGCGCAATAACGCCCTGTCCAAGTACCAGCACGAGGGTGGCTTCCGGTCGGCAGGCGCCATCAATGCCGACAAAAGGCTGCTGAGAGTGCAAGAGTTTTTGAAGGGGGAGCGGGCTGAGCTCCATTACAGCGTCCGTTGCCCTCCGGTAAGGATGAGAACACAGCCAAATGACGGTGTGTAGCAGGGTGGCAGCGAACGGGGGTGGTGTTCACATATGCCCATCTGAGCAAGCTGCCTGGCCCGCATTGTGCCATTCCAGCATGTTTCTGTTCACATGAAGCGTCTTCTCCTACGGCTTCGACTCCTCACACTCGGCATGAATTGGCAATACTGCAGGCTGGGGAGGACACCAAGAATGACCTGGGAAAAAAACGCAGTACAGCCTTCAGGGGCGATGCCTTGATGTTGGCGCAAAAGGCCCGCGCGAAGGGCATCTACCATGGCTGCTTTGACATGGCAAGTGGTGCTGATGTGTGCCTTCTTCGCTTTAGCCGCCTGACGGGCTGACTCCTGCTTGCATTTGGAAGGGTTGGGTGTCCTACACAACTTCAGCAGTGCCTTGCAAGGGATGAATCCTGTTTTGGGCCCAAAACAGCCAGTATGAGAACAGAACACTAAGCTATCCTAGGCTGCTCAATGACTCTGTGCCGGGCAGGGCATATGGGGCCCTGGAGCAGCACATGCAATTGAGGGAGAGTGTGTAACACAGGAGCCACGCTTGCCCGCAATTTCCAGGAGATGTACAACACAGTGATGAACCCCTCCCCAGCGGAGCCAGCGGATGAGCGCTATGGGCAAATGGGCCTGGTGGTGGGCCTCGTGGGCATGCTGACAGAGAATGCTGCGGACATCTTCCTACCTCCTTCTGTGGTACGTTGCCAGCGGCACAGAAGCTTCCATCTTTGCTGTTCATTGGGGTGTTACGAACTCAGCTGATGTTGATAATTGGCACGGTACTTAAAGGGCTCGCAGGTGGAGCCCTTGCAACAATGCACAGAGAGATCACCAAACTTTCAACAACAAACTCTACTTGCTGGGAAATCATCAGTTTACTGCAAGTGGCTGTGGCCTAAAATTTGGCACCTGCTGTGCAGGAAGAGTACCGGGGGCTTGGTGGTGGCTTGCGCGGCGTGCTGGGAGTTCTTGCAGGCTTTGTGGCAGCGGGGTCGGCGCAACCCCCACAATTGTTTGTCAAGGTGGGCAGAGCAACTGACTCATGCGTGCCGCCTACTATTTGGTCACAGGATATCTTGTTGCATACCTGACTGTGAGACCGAGCATGTTATGCTGAAGAGGGGCTGTGGAACAACGAACATGCAACACTTGATTGTGTTAAGGTGTCCTTTGCATGCAATGTGTCGGCGCAAGAGTCAATGCATTGGTGTGATATGCGCTCGTGATGCAGTAGCACACCACTCTTTCGTTGCCTGTACAGGAGTCCCCTGGCAGGAAGGGAGCCAAGAAGGAGGGTGAAGAGGACAATGATGTGGACTTGTCTGCACAAACCGCCTGGCAGA
This sequence comes from Parachlorella kessleri, assembly GCA_001598975.1. Taxonomy (NCBI): domain Eukaryota; kingdom Viridiplantae; phylum Chlorophyta; class Trebouxiophyceae; order Chlorellales; family Chlorellaceae; genus Parachlorella; species Parachlorella kessleri. The sequence goes on from BBXU01000459.1 coordinate 41,955, forward strand.
ACCCGCACTTGGCATTAGGCGCCGGCGCGGAGGGAGTCTTGCTAGGAGTTGCCAAGAGGCTGGAAGCTGCGTACCGGGCAGCTGACGAACGGGGCCTCCAGGTCATGTGAACTTCTATTTCGCACGAGAACTACCCATTTTGCAAGCTTTCACCAGCCAGGGTGCGGGCTCACAGCGAGATGAAAGTCGTTACTGGGTCCTCTCTTTTCTGCGTTTGTTCCTGTGGCATTTCTGCAACCAGGTCGGCCATTGGACAGCAGATGGCATTGGTATTTGGGCGCTCCAAAGTTGCTGACGAGACTTTCTGTTGGGTGTCTGCAGAGGCCATCAACGTACGAGGCAGCTGGCGGCGGGCCGGAGGGTGTGCTGGCCGTCATCGCTGAGGAGCTGTCACAAGGAGTTGGTGGGCCAGCGCTGGGCTTACACCAGGTGACTGTGTCTTAACAAGTCAGCAAGCAGCCGTGCTTGTACTCTGGCATGCCGTGTCTAGGAAAGGGTGGCATGCTGCTTCTGGCTCTTTACCGAGGCAGTCACATTTTTCTCCAGGCTCACCCAGCTACGAAGGTTGGGGCTTGAGAAACAGCACCTGGGGTGGGTACGTTACAAGATTAATCTAGTCCACTTCCAACCTCACCTGCCAGCATTGCCCTTGCGGTGTACATATGCTACAGGCAGCCTTCACAGGCGGTGGGTGCGGCCTTGGCGGGGTGCTGGCAGTGCTGAAGTCCATCTGCCAGACGGCTGGCAAGACGTTGCCAGAGGAGGCTGAGGCGGTGCATGCGCGTCAACTGGCTGCTTATGCAGCCAGGGGTGGGGGCGCCCTAGGCGTATTGCGTGTGCTAACGCAGGCAGTCAAGACAGCGTACTGGTGCACGCCAGCGGCTGTGCCGCAGGTGAGTTTGGGGTGCTGGAACGTGCCAGTGGTTACAATGGAGGGTGGGGATTAACAGCAGTAAAGCCACCAGCAGCGGTTCATCACAGCCTTGTTTGCCCGAGAGAGCTGTGAGTGTCATCATATACTGGCAGTATGCTGCATGGTGCTCCTTGGTTAGAACAGCGCCTGCTGCCTGTGTCAACCTCGCTACACAGTTTGACTATTTTTCTTGACGGTCACAGAATCAAGGGCTGTTCCATTTCGCAGGCTGACGAGGCGCTGCTAGCGCCAGTCGTGCACATGTACAAGTCCGGAAAGCGGGCAGCAGCCGTGGAGGCTTTGGCTGCTGCTTTGGACACCACACTGGAGGAGATTCAGGAGGTGCGTGTGTCTCCAGGCAGTCCCGTGCATGTTAACAACTACATGGTGCGATAGTGTGTAAGTGTTACACAAGTCTAGTCCCCTCAAATCCGGGGAACGCTTGTGTGTTCCTTGCCCTCTGTAGTTGCCCGCACTTGTGGTTGGTCAACACTGTGTGTGCTGGGTAAGAATTGGATTGAATAGCTCAAACCTGGATTGCCGCCGCCTCCACCTGCAGGCAGCAGCTACATGCTTGGCAGGGACGCAGGCTGGGCCATCGGCCCGCCATTCATCTGAAGAAGAAGCCATAAGTAGCGGCCCCATCGCCCCTTTAGGCGAGATTGAAGTAGCCGAGCAGCCCACGGAGGTACGTATGATATCTCTGATGCAATGGCAGCAATACAGATGTGGGGGGGTTGTTTGTAGGTCAATATTTGTCAGTGGGGGCAATGCAATCTGAGGAGAGGGAGGTGTTGGTTGTGGCAACGTTGACGGGAATGAATGCAGCTATGCTCTGGGGCTTTCCTGCGGTGGAATAACGCCTGGCCTTGCATCATATGATGGTTGGGAACGCCGCCAATCTACAGGAAATGGGTACTTGCATGGCACCTGGGGTCTTCCGCACCACTACAGTGATCTGCTTTCACCACCCTGCAGCCCACTGCCCTGGACACAGCTCTGCAATTGGTAGAGGCAGGGCAGTTCGAGGAGGCCATCCCAATGTTGGAAGCTGTGCTGGCCAGCAACACCAGTGACGCAGCTGCATCATTCCTGCTGGCAACAGCCCTTTTCCGAGCTGACCGATTGACCGAGGCTAAAGAGCAGGCTGGGCGCACGCTGGGCATGGCAGCCATTAATTTGAACCAAGCGGCAGCAGATGAGTTAGTGGATTTGCTCAGTGGATGGTCCTACCCGTCCATCCCCGACAGTGAGGGTGAGGACGAGTTGTGCGAGTGACGGCAGCATTACTGGTTGAGTGTAGAGGAACCTTGGATGGACCTTCATGCGGTGCGTTTTATCTGTGCAACTCATCAGCAGGGCTAGCAAGGAGATTTGTTAGATGCGCTATCTGGGTGATCAGCCTGCCATACTGCCATCAGCCTATCCTTTAACCTTGAGGACATGAGATTGGGGGAGGTCACTAAATTGAATCCAAAAACAGGTGTGCGGGTTGTGCGTAATACATAAAGCCAGCTACGACAAGAGTTGTCAGGCAGCTTGGCTAGTGGAAAAATCTCGAATCAAAATGAACCAGGATATGTAACAAATAGGCATAATCCCAAGTGTGCCAAACTTATAGCAGTGTACAGGAGCGGGTGCACAGTTCATCGGTGAGCAAGGGCTGTAGCATGGGTGATTCGGGTGCAAGCAAAACGTCTAGATGTACTGCAGCAGCACACGAAATGGAACCCCAAACAAACCAGAGCAATGCCCCAGTGCCGCACTTGCATAGATCGCATTGCCTGCACCCTCACTAAATGTGTATTGCGTGTACGACAGGCAGGCAGCCATCACAGGCGTGCAAAAAATGCCGTGAGTGGAGGACTGCTGAATTTCATCTTCTTGCTGGCTGCGCCTTTAACGGGTGCCTGTGGCAGGCTTCGCTTGAGTGGGGCTGGTTGGGGGTCCTGCACACCAGTGGCAACCCCTGTCTGCGTATGCCTGGCACGTGCCTAGATCCGCATTGCAAGGCAATTTCCATCCAGGCAAGCATCAAGCCTCACCATGTACCTGCTCTAAGGAGCTCCCCAACTTGCAGTCACAAGATGCGGTTGTGACACGCTTCAGAGAAGAATTACCTGGCAAGGTAGCACTTGCTTAGGGAGTGTGTTAGGGCCAGGTTTGGAACCAGGCAGGTTGGTGGCCTGCGTCTGCTGCAAGATGGTGGCCTGCTTCTCCAGCAAGATGGTGGCCGACTTCTCCTGCCGCCATCCCAAAGCCAACAGCCGCTCCTGGTGCTCTTTGGCGAGCGTAAGTGCCTTCAGTATGACTGCAAGAGAGCGAGAATCCCAATCACAAGTTAGGTGAACTGATCAAGCTGCCAACCCCCCTGAGCTACCTACTTGCTTGCTGTGCGGCCGCCATCTCCAGCTACGGGCAGGTATCACAAGGTAGGAGAAAGTTCGCGTTCCAGCTGAAGGAGTAGCCAATTTCTCATACTGCCTTCGCTTACTGTGTATAAACTTGACCGCTGTGCATGCGGGGCCTGCTGTGCCTGCTTCTGTCGGAAACCCACATTGTGACATTTCACTGCTACCCAGCACAAGTCTTCTTCTGCCTCTCCATTAGCCTTCAGCCGATCGTGCCTACATTGTCATGCCCCCGAAGAAGCAGAAAGTAGAAAGTCTGCTCTTCGGGTTGGCAAATGTCACCATCTTTCACGTGATCCACTTGTCGACAGGGCTATTTAACGCTTGGGGTAGCCCTGTGCTCGGCACGCCTGCCATCCTGAAAAGGGCGTGGTTCAAGGGCACCAAGAAAGGCGTTGGGGGCGCAAAGGACGGAGAGGAGAGTTTCGAGCCTGAAATCGCCAAGCGCCTTGGAGTGAGGAACATCAAAGAGTTTGCACGGAGGTACATGCATGATCTGCGGCCATCAACCACGTCTGCGTCTGCCATCAGAACTGCTTGCACATCTTGGCACAATTTGACACAACTTCTTCTGATTCCAGCTTTGGGCGATAGGCGAACAGGTGGGTGCTAGCCACCGGCTCGACAACCAAAATGTACCTGACACCGTGCAGGGTCGCGTCCCAGGATGGAGAGCAAGACTGCCCACCCTCGCTGGAGGTCACCAGGGAACGCTTTTTGGTTAAGGGCGCTTCAATAGAGCATATCCACCCCAAGGAGTGCTTTCTCTCTGCAGTCTTCCCCACTTGGCACTGGGGAAACCTGTGCTTGACAAGCTTGACTGCAAACGTGGCCAAGGGATGCAATCCCTACATATTCAGCGGTGCGTTGCTGTTGCTGCTAAAGTTGCAGTGCACGGTGGGAATAGGAAAGACTGGCCAGACAATGACTCCCGAGGCAGACGTGTGGCTTGCTCATGATTGAGGAAGCGCATCGACGACGTGCTTGGTGACTTGATGCAGTGCCGCAGATTAGTCCCAGCTGGGCCATGGACAACCATTGCATGTGTTAGTTGCGCTGCAGGTGTGGACGAGGCCAGATGGTGGCTAGGGTGGCTCCTGGCGGAGAGCCTCTTGGGCGCAGCCGACCTCAAGGTGTCTGACATGCTGGCATTTCTCCTGGCAGTTGGCGTTGTCCACGACGAGGTGTACGGTACCTGGGGCGGACCAAACATGGCGCTCAGCAAAGACCATATGCTTCGCATGGTCGAGCACTTCTGCTTGTCCATCATGGATCCGCATGATGCACAGGCGGGGCAGCAGGAGCAGCTGCCTGTGTATGCAGAGGGCCACCCGTATGTGGATGTGTTCACAGCCAAGGTGCACTTCTTCTGCCGGCTGCTGCTGGCAGAGCTACCTAAGGAGCTTGCCAGAGAGTGAGTGGGAAGCGGTGTCCTGTTGTTGGATTTGGGTTGGTGGGTGACTTGGCAGCATAAGAAATGCACCGATGCATGAGAAGGGATACATGGGGGCGGCACTGTGAAGCTGGAGCTGACAGCGCTGCCATGATCTCCTGTTGCTCCTCGCATATGCTTCAACTTTGTCTTGTGGTGCAGCATGCTTGCATGAACACATGCTTGCACTAGAAATTGGAGCAGTGGGCAAACTCGAACCTCAGTGCCTTGTGCCGTCCAGGTTCAAGGAAGTGTATACCACTGGCAGTGGCCAGAAGCGGGTTGACATGGTCCTGCGCTGGTCGGAGTGGTGCTTCAAAGCATTCCTGGAGACCCTGCTGCACTCGGAGGAGGGAGAGTACCCCCACAAGCAGGCCATGATTGTGGGGATTGATGACATCCCCATGTCTTGAAGCTCATGTTTAGGAGATCGCTGTGTAAAGTACTGGTGCTGGTTGGGCGAGATCTTGCAGTGTGGACTCCTTGGTGATGGCGGGGGAAGCGCAAACTTGAAGTAGCTGTGAATTGTCGGTTGTCTTAGATGGTTTTTCTTGCTCTTTGCAACTTAGCTGAGATGTGATGGACAGGGCATTGTGCAAGAGAAGTTCTAGGTGCCAGCCTGTGCCCAAGGCAGTAGATATCTATGAGGTAGCTGGTCAATGGTGTATGTGGAGTGCAAGTCCGCTGATTCTGGTGGTGGCAGGCTATGATAACAGATGTCAGATGTAGTGGAGATTTGTATGGATAGGGCTGGAATGCATAGCTTGTGCCCATAGGTGGTACATTAGACGGGCTAAGGTTTGAGCCTGTGTACTTTTCAGTGCAACGTAGCGTAGTGCAGGTTGCCAACTGACCTTGAGAGCACCATTGTCACTGTAACAGATTTTCCATGACGATGTTTGCAAGACCAGCTTGATGCCTCTTGAAGCGTCAGCAACAAATATAAAAGGACTGCCCAAGGTCATCTAGGAATCACCCCGTCCACTTTCGCGCAACCAGCTGGATAAACACGCTTCAAAAGGGCAGATGTTGCTAGCAATAACAACAATGACGACTGATAGATATTGTTCAAACGATAAACAAGGCTTGGACTTCAGGACCACTGCATACAAGACGGTCACACTCCCCTCAATCGCCAAATGCAACCTGTATCTCGAGTCTCCCTGGGGAGGGCTACTCGCCAAGGCATGCTGTCAAGGCCAACCAAAGTCACGCCAAAGAAGGTGGGCTGTCAAATACAGACAGCCTCACAACTCAAAGTACACTCCCCACAACCCACAACAACAAAACACTACTTGCCACTCGGCATGTCAGCTGTTATGCGCTGTGGGCCCCTCTCCTACCGCTTGGGCACTGCTTCCAGCCAGAGCTTGGCAAGTTGCAGCGCGCACGGTGGGTGACACCCTCTAATCAAGCTCACGCCGGCTTATGCAGCGGCGGAGAAGCGCTCCGAAACCTTGTCCCAGTTGATGAGGGAGAAGAAGTTCTCCAGGAAATCGGGTCTGCGGTTGGCGTAATCAACATAATACGCATGTTCCTGCACCAAAGAAGGGGCATAAAGCACCTTTCAAAACCCATGCCAGGCATATAAAGGCGCAGGCTAAGGCTTAGAGGCCAGCAGGATGCTAGAATCATAGCGGCGTTCACAACATAGTAGGCGTGCTCCTGCACAATGAGAACAAATAAAACACAGATTATTGACTCCTGTTGCATGGAGCTCAACACTGCTGCCGCTTAATGTGCACTAACGCACGTCTAATGCATGCTCTGCGAAGACGAAGCATGGCGGCAAGGACGATGCAGCCAAGCCCCTTCCCAATATTGTAGGTGACAATGGAGGCCTACATGGTTCTGTAAGACCACCAACGCCGCACATGCCACAGCACAGCGCGGCCCTCCGAGCCTAGCCAAGGAACAAATCTCGTAGGTCCCTTTCACCCGTCCCTCCTATGTCTACCCTAGCAACCTTCCCAAGCAGTCTTCCTGGTTCAACAAGCAGTCTTCCCGGTTCAACAAGCAGTCTTCCCGGTTCAACAAGTTGAACATCCTGTGTATAGTATGTGTGTGCTGCCTTCAACTTCCATGTTTGCACAGTCCCCAGTGGGCATGGGCCCCCAACTCACCCAGACGTCCACGGTGAGGATGGGGGTCTCCCCATGGACCCAAGGGTTCTCGGCATTGGGTGTCTTGGTCACCTTGAGCTTGCCGTCCTTGACCACAAGCCACGCCCAGCCGCTGCCAAACTGGGTGGCGCCTGCACACGGACGAGGACGCGGGACAGCTCCCATGAGCGATTGGCCCACCTCACCCACTTGTTGTTAAGTTGACCTTCTTGTCAAGCCAACCAACATTGCCGCACAGCAGTTGGCATGCGCTGCTTCTTCAACTCACTCCCACATGGCACATAGGCACCGCACTGACCGCCCATGATCAGACCGCCCTTTTTCAACTCCCATGCGGGGCATTCCTCAAAGGGAACAGTCACTCTGTCCTCACTCTCCAAGCGTGACCAACCCACCAGCGGTCTTAAGCTGGCTCTTGAACTCGTCAAAGGAGCCAAAGTCGCGGTCAATGGCCTCCGCCAGCTTGCCGGTGGGCTTGCCTGCATGGAATTGACACTCTCAGTGCTCCCCACGATGCATAGCGACGGCAAATGCGCCTGGGCACTCCCAGGCAAGGTGCGAGGTACCCTACAGCCCTGTCAGCAGAGACTAGCTGTCCGTCAGGGGACTGGAACGGAACAATTCAAGCGGAGGCTGGTAGCAGGCGTCCCTGCCATGAGGTGGTTCCATAAGGTGTCTCCACACAACACACCACCACAAGTGCAAGCCCAACCTTGGCCAACGCTGCACACCAATGGATCCGTGGTGCACAAGCATGGGCAATGATTGCAACGCACCCTAGCGATGCACAGCCCAAGCTCAACCCCTATTCCAAGCCTGCACCCCAAAGCACACATGTTTCCCAGTAAAAGGGCTCACAACCCGAACGAAACTCACCTCCGCCATTGGGTGAGAGGGACTCCCAAAAGAAAGTATGGTTCACCACCTGCACGAACAAGACACAGTAGCGCTTGCACGTTGACCAAATACCGGCTTTTCCACCATTCGCACGTCAGCCGGCCCACATTACTGCCTTCAAGCTACCGTTGTTGTGCTACAACATATACCACCTTGAAGATAACATAAAACCACAACATACTTGCCAATATCAGTGGCAAGAGAGTGTGCTTGCCGGAGCACACGCAAATCTTTGCTGATGCAAGCATAATGCTAGCAACCAGGCACGAGCGTAAGCGGTGGGGCCGGTGCTGCTCCCGCAGGCTGACCTGGCCAGCATTGTTGAACTCGGGGGTAGGGCTGCCGCTGTTCCAGGCCTTCAGCATGGCCTGCACAGCAGTCAGGCAAGGTGTGCAATGAGTGAGCAGGCGGGCCAAGGAAATCAGGCCCGTTCCCGTCTGCGGCTAGAAACCAAAGCAGCAGGCAGCGCTTTGTTGGCAAAGACTCGCATGGGCACAAGCACCACTCCCTGAGGACCGTGCCTCAGGAACAGCTACTTTCACACTAGGACGCTGACCCGCTACGTAGTTGCTGCTGTGGCGTGCCAGCCCTGCCCGCACCTCCTCAATGCTCAAGTTCTGCCAGTCATTCTTGTCTTTCGTCTGGGCATTCAGGTTATTGACATACGCAGCGTGGTGCTTGCCGTGGTGCAGCTCTAGAGTGGCCTGGACACACGGAGGTTGTCTTAAGAGCCAGACGTGAAGAGCTTTATCTCGCTGGGCTATATAACCCCCGCAGCAAGTAAGGATATTTGCACAGCTGTAGGGCCCCTGGCCACAAGCTCTCGGTAGCCACAGCCTTCGCAGTATATATATAGCTCAATATAGCGCCACAAGCCCTGTGTATCGCTCCTCGGCAGAGGAGCTGTCACTCCTAGCAACAGTACAGGATCAAGCCCAGCCAAGCAAGTTCCCCAAACAGCGCGGGGTGCACCCTCAATTGCAACAGTCACTCAAGTCAAAACTTACCTTTGACATGCCCTTGCTCTCCAGCGCATCCTGCATGTCACCAGAGCAGTGGTAGAGTCAACAATGCACCAAGCACTCGTGCTCAGCGCGACACGGCCAGTTGTCGATGGGCAACAAGATCAGCAAAGCTGGCAGGACTCACGATGGGGTAGGGGAGGTCGGGCAGCTTGAAGGCGCACATGGCGTGGCTGGAGTGGAAGGTCTGCAGGCCAGCACAGCACATTCTTATGTCAAAGGCTGTGATCGAGGCATATAGTCCCAATTCAAGCGCCGATCGTGCAGCTGCTCACCCTGCGGGTGGCCAGGCGCGTGGCCGCAGCCCTGAAGGCCGGCTGCACAAAGAAACGCTGGGCCAGAGACATCGCGATTGGCAGATCCGATTGGAGGGGAGATCAAACTCAAGAACAAGGCTCGATGCTATGGGGTCTGGCCGATGTGGCACCTCTGGGTGCAAGCAAGCGGTACATGCTTCTGGATGGGGAGGTACATGACCTCATCCAGACACATCATTGCCAGCAGAAATCGAAGAAAGCCTGCCACCAGTGCCAAGGCATGCCAGAGTGAAAGGAACACGTCCCAGCGGTCCCAAATACCGTGGCACAAGTACACTTCACCCGTATTTATTTGGAGACTTCGAAGCCGTCAAACAGGCAGGAGTGCAGGGTGCAATCCTGGTGATAGCCAATACATCAGCCACTCATCACAGGCACACGGATAAAGAAGACTAGAAACACTGCCTGCCTTGTTGCCGACTCACACGCTGTCGCGACATGTCGTGCGTTCAGTTAGACATGACCCCATCATGGAGAAGGAGAGCGGCAAGGAACTGACAAGGCTACGAGATCAGGACATAAAGTCAAGTGTCCCCCTGTTCCCAGCAACGGTGCATGCGATCACCCAGGCTGTATTCTTATTATACATACTGTATACATACGACAGCCTGAAGGGGACGTCTGCGATACATATCGTTCATATTAATTGATCTTGGGAAGAATGCTGGGTTGGCAGCCCACCTCGCACGGGGTTGAGGGCTGGATCAGTCCTTCACACTGGTTTGCAAGTTGGCTGGGTGTCCTGCAGCCAAGCATCGCAGAGATAAAGGTAATAAGTGAGGCCCATCTTCGGTGATGAGCAACAGCCACTTTTGTAGCCGGCGTCGATAAACTCCGAGAAACCCTGCCCACCGCCAATTCACCCACCTCAACACGTGCCTCCGTGAACAGTTCGTGCGACGAGAGTGCGCTTGGCGTGTGCTGTAGGTGTCCCTGCCACTCCCTAAACCAGTACTGGCAAAGGGCGGGAGAACGATGTGATGCATGCCGGGCATTTCACCTTCTGAGGTGCATGGCCACATGTATCAGCAATGGGGGCTGGAGAGCCAGCCAAGAGTCCAAGTGAAGCGCCTAGTGATTTGGCAGGACCGTGAGGCAGATGCATTTCTTGATGCTAGCAGGCGGTGGAAATAAAGAGGAGAGTTGCATTTCTTGATGCTAGCAGGCGTGGAAGTAAAGAGGAGAGTTGCACTCCAACAACCGACCCTCCTTGTATTGCGGCCCTGGAGGGAGGAGGGTACCCCTGGTGGCCGCCTGGCCAGGTGGACAATACCCCCCCTGGAAGTCCCCCTGGAATGATTCCCTGGGCTGCCCACCCCGGGGGGGCAGCCCCTGATGCGGTGGCGGCTGGTCGGGGGCCATGCTCATGGCCCCAGTTGGCTATAGGAAGTTGCAACCCAATGGGGGGCGCACTGTCCCTATAGGCGGGGTTGCAGCTATTAGTAAGGGTGGCAGGTAGTGCGAACAGACGGTAAGAGGTGAGCTTAACTGCAGGGCTGGATGCAGAATGCACCCAAGTCTTAAACCAAAGCTCACGTTCTGGTCAGCCTGCTGCTGCTGCTAGGTAGCACCATCTGCCTTCTCCTTGTTCGCAAAACGCTGTAAAGACCAGCTACAAGCTGCAGAAGATAATGCTACGCTACGTCTGCGCCCAGAAACAGATGACTCCGATTTTCATGGAGCTTTGGCCTGTATACACGCCAGCCAGGGTACAGAAGTGCCGGCTCCCCAGCAAAACCAGCCCATCCATCCAGAGCAATGACAACGCAGCGGAAACCAATACACTGTGCAGGAATGCGCGGCAGCCCATGAGGCAAAAGGAACCCATACCACCCTTGCCTTCGACTGCCGCTATTGCATCGCCATGCACATAAACAGTGGTCAGGCGATCCTGCCGCCAAACCCGCCAGGAGAGCCTCATCAAACCGTCCATATGATAACTACTGGGACAAAGAGGTGTCACGGACACCCATATATTCCTTGGCTTTCTGGGCACCACACTCTCGGCTAGGGCCTGAACGAAGGGTATAGTCCGCAGCAGACCGTCTACTCCCAAAAGCTCTAAACCCAGCATATATGCTCCAGGTGAAGTGTTGACAGAATGTCCCTAAACACATTGCAACGTAAGCACTTAGCAGTGACCAGTCCAAGCGGTCAACAATCACAGACAACACAAAGAGACGACAACACATTAGGCGGGGCTGTTGAGTTTTGCAAATTTCCTGCTTAGCGCAAGGCGCAAGAGAGAGAAGACGAAGTCCAGGACGGATATCATGGAAGCACAAACAAGGCGGGCCCAGAGCCCTCGCAGGACAACACATCACCACAGCGCAAACTGCGTGGCATTGCGCGCAAATAGCTACCAAGAGGAAGTGACCCAGCAGGCGCTGGCCAGGGCTAGCTGTCCACCCCCAGGTGCTTGAGGTCAAACATGGGCAGGGTTGGGAACTCATACGCCAGCTCGTTGCTGGTCACCCGGATGCTGCGCTTCCGCAGCACGGTTTGCAGCCAGTCAAAGCCCACCACCCGCTTGGCCTGCTGCGACCGCTGCTGATGCCTGCCCTGAGACGGCGCCGCCTTGCCTGCCGCCGGCGCTGGCACCACTGCCAGCGACACCGCTGGCACCCCCACCTTGACCTCCGCCGCCGCTGCCGCCGCCGCTGCTGCTGCGACTACGGCAGAGCTTGGCATGAACCCATCGATTGCCAAGCCGCATGTGGGCACACTCGCGCTGCGCTGGCGTAGTGCGATCCCAACATGCGGCGTTGGCGGCGCTGCCGCCGCATGAAACTCCATGCGATGCCGCTCCGGCGACAGCCTGCCAAACGCCGAAGCTGGCAGGAGCGAAAAGTCCTGCAGCGATGGGTTCGTCTGCAAGACGTCCCCCACACCATCCCGCCGGCAGGAGACCTCCATGTCGATAGGGCCGCCTCCTGCAGCACCCCTGGGCGGGGCCTGCTTTGACCGCTCTGCTGACTCAGCAGTGGACAGCATGGCAGCAGCTGCGGTGCCAAAGGGCCCACGGGAGGCGGCGTCCGAGGATGAGGTGATGAACACCTCCGCCATGTCAAAGGGGGAGGTCACCAGGGCGGGCGACGACCCCTGCTGGCTGTGCACAGGCGGCTCCTGGCTGTACTGCCGCTGCCGCTGCTCCCGCTCGCATTGCTGCCGCCGCTGCTCCTGCTGCCTCGTGCTGGCCTGGCACTGCTGCCCCTTCCAGGGCGACCCCGGAAGGCCCAGGATGGCAGAAGGGGTCTTTGGGGAGACGCCGCTGCCTCCGCTGCCGATGCCGCCGCCGCCGCCAGCCATCCCGGGCGGCAGCTCTATGCGCGGCTGCGCCAGGCCCAGCACCACTGTGTGGAGCGTGCCGCGCATGGCGGCGAGGGCGATCACGTCATCCTTGGTCATCTCCAGCCGCGCCGCCACGTTGCGCAGGTCCATGTCGGTGCGCTGATTGGAAATATAAAGCATGCGCAGCGCGCTGGCCGCACGCAGCGCCGCAGGGAAGCCGACGATGTTGTTGTTACCAAGGTGCAGGAACTGCAGACAGGAGGGCGGCACAGCGGGATGACGGTAGGGAGGCAGCCTCTCAAGGAGTGCTTCTGGCGCGGGGCTTGACATTGGCGAAATGCTTGCCACGCGCCCGGCATCCGGCATCAACCACCGGCCGCAGCCCTGCTTGTCGAGTAAACACCCGCCACACTCTAGAAAGGGCCCCCCTAGTAGCAACTAGTAACTACCCAGGCACTATCATGACTCAAGACCCAGAGACCGCCAAGCAAGTGGCGCATGCAAAAGACACCCAGCAACAGTGTATCAGTCACCTGCAGTCCCTCCAGGTAGGGGCCATAAGGCAAGTCTTGGAGCTGGTTACACATCAGCTCCAGTCGCGTGAGGTGGCACAGCGACGCCACGGCCTCGGGCACCTCCCGCAGCCCGGCAGACTGCGGGCAACACAAGTGGCAGGTCTTCCTACGGGGCTGCAAGCTAAGGACTACCCCCAGACTTCTGCTGAGGAGGTGCGCCCCTCCTAGGGAGATGAGGTGCCGTCCTTCCAACCTTAAGCGCCCCAAAAAAGCAGGCCAGGCACAACTACAAAGCCGACGTGCTGCCTTTTCTAAAGCGAGGAAGACCTCCTCAAAGACAATGCCAGCCCAGCGTGCCTCCAGCCAAGCTGTAGCTAAGCTCTAGCTAGCACTTGTTGCAGACCTGCCACCCCGCGCACCCACCTGCAGCCTGAGTGCCTTGAGCTTAGGGAGCCTAGCCAACCAGTCCCAGTCCTGATCCTGCATAAAACATTAAAGGCAGCACAACCCATTTAGGCCAGCCCGGTGGCTCCCAAGGTGCCTGCCGCTCTGCCCACAGGAGCAGGCTGGACGTGCCTGGACCAGCGTGAAACACACGCACACTGCCCCTCTGTAGACCGCTAGATTCCCCTACATGTGGGACTGCCACAATTGACTGCCAGCCCGGCAGAGAGAGAAGGTACTCTCTAATTACAAAACCTTGTTCATGGCATACAACAGCTGACTGTGACACTGCTGCCAACACTGCACTGGCCTCGCATCATGGCGTGTGGCCGCTGAATAATGTACAAGATGAGTCACACCTCAATGTCTCACCTGTCGTTCCCCTAGTCGCCCACCCAGCCGCCCAACGTCATCCACATTCATTTCTAAACCTACTCTAAAAGCAGCAACTCTAAAAACCACAAAAGGAACCCCCCATTAGCTCACCAGCGCCATGCTGTAGCCTGACCCGGACATCTGCAAGGTCTCCAGGTTGGTCAGCGTTGTCGGGATTGGCTCCGGGGTCGCAAGGCGCCGCGGAACCACCAGCGTTTTTAACGAGGTCAGGCGGCTCACACCGGCGGGCAGCAGGCCTGTGGCAACCCAGGTAAGGTACATCCACTTTGCATCTCTGAGGTTTAATGGCTACAACAGTGCCAGGTAAGGCACATCCACTTTGCAGTTTAATTGCTACAACAGTGCCAGGTACAGCACATCCACTTTGCATCTCTAAGGTTGCATTGCTACCACAGGTGTGGTGGAGACCTGGGCTATGGTTGGTATGCATTAGCTATGCCCTAATTCCTCGCCGCACTGCCACCTGTGCCCCAGTGGTTCTCAACATGCACAAAGAAAACGCTGCCAGCGTACCAAACCTTCCCTCTAGCGCCCACTCTCCACAGAAACCCAGCTGTGCTGTAAGCATACACCGTAGGCACATGTCATACACGCACATGTCCCACACGCCCTGTGTCCCCGCAGAGGGCCGTACGCTCTGCGGGCCCCACCCTACCACACTCAGCACCACGCCAGCCCCGGCACCAGCATGACAGCACAAGGCGACACCCACTTGGTGCGTCGGCGGGCAGGTAGGGATCGTAGAAGAGGTGCTGCAGCTGGCCCAGCGCCCCCAGCCAGCCCGGCGCCTGCTGAGCGGGCACCCACTTGAGCTGCAGCGTGGTCAGCGCCGTCAGCAGGGACAGCTCGGGCGGCATGTCCACCAGCGGGGGGATGGCCCCCGGGCAGGGGAAGGTCAGTGCCAGGTGGCGCAGGCCCGGCAGCCCGCAGGCGGAGGTGAGCAGCTCGGTGGGGGGGTCGCCCTCGCTGCACAGCACCGCAGGCAGGTGGCTCACACACCATGCGCGGGGAAGCTGCTGATGCAAAGAGGGATTCAAAGAGAGCCACAGCGCAGCCCAGGCGTGCGGGCGGGCTGGCGGCATACTAGTGAGGGCGCCGTCGCCTCCGCGTCAAAACCCCAGCCAGGGGCAGCTAAAGAGCAGCCCTCGTCTTCCCTACTACATACTTCGTCATGAAGATTTGCAGTCAACACGTCAAACGCCGATGTTCAAAGCCGCCCCTCCTAGCATACACGACCACCACAACTCCCACAAGCACACTGCTAGGCAAAACCAACTTAGTACTTACACATCACTAAGCACAGCAAGTCATATCTCAGTCCACCATTCAAACATTCGGCCACCTCTGACAGGTGCAGAACATACAGCACGTTCTTGCAGCACAATACACAGCTTCAAGCTCTTAAATCCCGCTTCAATCCTGTGCAAGTGTTGTGGGTACCAACCACCCACCTGGCACACTTGACCTGCAGCTGCTGCAGCGTGGGCACCCCCATCAGCCGCTCAGCCGCCTCCTGCACCCCCCACTGCTCCCCCGCCCCCGACAGATACACGGTGCGCAGGCAGCGCAGGCGCCCCAGCTGCGGCGCCATCTGCGCGGACAGCGGACCCAGCTGCAGCCGCCCTGCGGGCAGCACACCATGACCAGTGTGGCTGAGTATGCCCCGTACAAAGTGGGGGAGCACATGACAAGGCTGTCCGTCGCTTGGGCGGCAGCAGCTACCCTCCCATGGGTATTCACCATAACTCCCTGTTAAGCAAAGAACCTCGCACCTGTCAAAATCTATAAGCAGTTCTGTACACACACACGCAATGCCCAATACCCTGTTTTACCAAGGTCTGCGCCTGCTGCGCCTCCATCAACATGCCAGTAGCACGCAATTAGAAAACCACAGCCCATCCGTTTCCCTAACATGCACAGGCTCCAGCAAGCTTGATCAGACAGCGTTTGCTGAGCACAACTTCACACTCCTCTCTATGCAGGCCCACCTGAGAGCTTGAGAACTTGCAGGTTGGTACACCTTCCCAGCACTTGGCCTAGCGCCTCTGACACTGTCAGCAGGAACTCAGGATCCGACACCGCTGACAACTCCACTTCAAACTCCTGCAAACCAGGCGGGCTGAGCCAGTTAAGCTAGGTAGTTCGCCAGCCAGATTCGCTTGAGCAGTGCTGCCGTAGCAAGGTTCTCTTCATGCCTAGCAGCACTCAAGGTGGCATCACCCTCCGTGCTAGCTGCCAGCAGAAGTAGGTCTCCCACTTCGCCAGGCCAGGCCAGGCCAGGCTAGGCTCTTTAGACTGGCCACTGTGACTGTTAAAAGGCCGCGCCCAGGGTGCTGGCTGCTCAGAATTTCTACAGCCCAGGACAACGGGAGCCGCACCACGGCAGGCGACACTGCAGAGAGGTGCCAGCCACCGGGCCAAGCGTCTGGGTGCTGCCGACCTCGAACCTCGGGAAAGCCTCCTTACTAGTTCAGGCCAAGACTGCCTTGGCTGCTCTAGCACTTCGAAGCTACTTACCTCGATGACAAACGTCTTGGGAGCAAACCACTCTATGAGCCGCTGGGGGTTGAACCTCTTGGCTGGCAGCAGGCACGCATCCCCAATGTACACTTTGCGAAAGAGCAGCTCAGTGGCTGCTGGCGACCGCAAAAGCCCTCTCCACCTGCAAAGTTACGCTTCGAGCGTTCAGGCATGACTTAGCGCCGGGCACCAGAATGAATGTGACCAGCATGGCCACCCACCTCTGGCAAACCAGGGGCACGACGACCCGAAGGGGGTTGCAGCCGCCTGGCCGCTGGGCTTTGTAGTCCTGGTAGGCTGCTTGAAGCACCGTTATCAACAAGTCGTCGGGCAAGCCAGCCATCCCCACCAAACTGACGGCGCCACTGATCGTCTCCATCACGTTTGCACTGTCCACGGGTTTGCACTGTCTTGGTCGCCTTTTTGGTTCGTCCGCTACCTTCACTCACACCGTGTACCTGCTGCACAGCTTCGCCTAATCACGGGGCACCAAAGGAACTGGCCCTTATCAGCGATTTTTCACCCCACCATCTCGGTACGACAGCAAAAGCGCTCCACCCCCACCCCCAATTGAGGTCCAGAGTGGTCATAAGTCAGCGGATATGCGTAGTACTCGTCCGAGAATACGTGCACTTAGGGGTGCCGAGCTACCTCCTGCACCTTTGGAAGTACAAGGTATCGACGGGCTGCAGTTTGGCGAGTACTGCGCAAATGGTGTAGCCTCCAGGCCGGCCAGGAACGGTTGGTATTAGTCGCCAAACGGAACTAGACACAAACGTGCACAGCCCACATGTGTTGAATGATTGTTGACGGTGGTAAGCAACGCAGAGAGAGAGGTAGACAGGGTTCCAGATTTCTGTCTGTGATATTTTACAGGGGAGTGCCACCGCAGTCACTGACTGCAAGAGTGCCATGACAACACAGTGAGGGCCCCACCGCACTGGGCAGTGAGGCAACAAGAGCTGGCAGAGGGCTTCACTGACAACAACGCAAGAAACGCAATAACATACCTCCTCCCACAGCTGCTAGTTGGATACCACGCACAGCTACACCACAACACCAGTCAAGCCTGACCAGTAGGGCACGAATGTGCGGGTGCTGTTAAGCACCAGGGGAACCGCAGAAAAGCCCCCCACAGAGTACTGCCCAGCACCTCTAACGCCCTTCCCGGAGAGCCTTCCTTAGCTCATAGCCTGCAGGGGACAGGAGGCTCCAGCCGCCTCTCCACCGCCTTGACGCTTCCACCGCACGCAGCAGCTGCACCTAGCTTGCCCTTCCAACCTGCCCACGCCCGCCTCCTTGGCCCAGCCATTTCCAGCTCGCCCAGCCCACCATCGTGGGCGCCAGCGCCCAAACAAACCGAGGCTACCACAGCGTTTGTGTCATCATCAGAGCATGACGCGTGTGCCGGCCACGCCTGACAAGTACCGCGTGTCCACCCCTGACTCACGGCCCAGCGCGATGCGTCCGGTGCGGGCCAGCTCCAGCACGCCTACGGCGGGGCAAAGCACAGCAGGCATGCACGCAGTGTCAGCCCAGTCCAGGGTGACCGCTCCTCCTTGGGTTGCTGCCGCAGTGGTAGTGCTCTAGCGCAGCAGCACCTCAGCTACTGCAGGACTCTGACTCTGACAAGAGCTCGCGCTGGCTTGCACCCGTGCTAGCTTGCACTGCTGCTTCACATCATAGAGCGTGTTGAGCGGTCATTATACCTTCCAGCAATCTACAATGGCTACCAGCACTGACTAGCCAACAAACCAACACTTCTCAAGTGGGGTTATCTCCCCTCCTATACATCCACGGCGCGTGAGTACTACGCCCTCCAGCCCCTCCAGGACCTCAGCGACAGCCCAGACTGGCCCATGGAAATGGCATATGCTAGCTTACACCCACCCTCCCCAATCCCAACACTCACACCCTCCAACTTGCTCACCATACGGCTCCAGCACTTCCTGCAGCGCCCGCATCTTGTCCTCCTTGCCGGTCAGCTCGATCGTCAGCGTGTGCGGCGACACGTCAATCACCACGCCATGGAAGATCTGCAGCAGGGTGGAGGGCAGGCACCAGGGCTCTTGCTCTCTGAGCGCGGCTGCAGGGAGCAGGGACGGTCTGTGTCCAGATGCCTGCCAGCCAGCCAGGGTGGACCAGGCGCTGCAGGCTTTGACCTTCGTCCATACCAAACTCCACTGCGAGGCACTGTGCCGTGGTGACCGCTCTCTCCAGCACTTCCGCAAGTGCCTGCTGGCTTGGAATCAACCACCGGCACGGGGAGCTGCCGCTGGTTCCCCGCGGGGTGGTGGTAGGCATGGGCAGCAGCCTTCCATCGCCCAGCGTCCGCCATGGCATACTTCCCAGCACTCCCATTCGCATCGCATTGTAGGGTATAGCCGGCATGGAAGGCAGGGTCTGGCAACCCCCTTCACTTCTCATATCCCCACAGCACATCCCTCGGCAAACCTACAACCAAATCCCCTTCCGGGCACCCCAGTTCCCTTGATCCCAGCGCTGGTGCAGGGCGCCCCAAGGTACCGCTTCCCTGGCCGCGCCGCTGCCTGCCTGCCTGCCGGCGGCTGCCTAGGGCTGCTCACCTGCGCCAGGTTCATGAGCTCCCCTCGCTGCGCGGGCGTGCAGCGGACCTTGATCAGCATCAGCTCCCGGGCGATGTAGGGCGTGTTGGTCAGGTCAGTCACCTGCACGCCACATGGGAGCAGTCGGGGAGTCAGACAGCACAGGGCGACCGAGGCACGGCTACCTCAGAGCAGCAGCCAAGCCGGCCAGGAGCTGCTGGTGGTGGGGAGGGTAAACAAGGTGGCCTGTGAGGTGAGCGACATGCAGCAAGTGCGTGGGAGCCGGCTGGGAAGGAACTCCGACGACAGAGATGAATGGCGGCCGGGGTGCCAGTGATGCGTCGCCTGCTACAGGGCTCCCCTCACAGGGCTGTGAGGACGCCCGCTGAGCAATGAGGGAACTCACAAACAGCCGCCGTCGCCGGACGGCGGTAGCTGCAACCCTGCATTCCTCCCCCAGGAAAATTTTATCTGCCGCCTGGCACACCCCCACCCCACCCACCCACCCTCCATCCGGCCCGCGCCCCGCCCACCTTGTCGACATAGACCAGCTTGAGCAGCTGCTTGATGAGGTTGGCGATGGTGCGCGTGTCTCCCGGCAGCACGGTGGTGATGCGCGACCGCCCCTCCCGCTCGCTGTTGCCCACCGCCAGCGACTGCAAGTTGTAGCCGCGCCGCGCAAACACGCCCGTCACCTGCATGCGCTCCACATGGCGGCGGGATGTCTATTAGTAATAACGCACATCGCCCACCGCCACCTAGTGCTGGCTGACGCACCTGCTCAACAATGCAGGCGTCACCTGCGCTCCACATGGCGGGATGTGTATCAGTAGTCATGCAGACGGCCCATCGCATCCTACTGGGGCAGGCTGTGGCACCAGCGCGAGGACACACAGGCGCCACCTATAGCATTGTCAACAGAGGCGGCCACCCCGCCATCCTGATATCAAGTGCGCCACCCCAAGTGCGCTGTCAAATACACCACCCTGCCGCCAAATGCCCCACCTCCACCGCTCCCCCCTTAAACCCACCTGGTTGAGTACGCCGGGCTTGTCCAGCACCTCAATGTTGAGCGTGAAGGCGTCGTACGGCGCCTCTGCTGCCGTGGAGCTGTAGGCGGCATCCAGCACATTCTGCACATTCCAGTAGGCTGCACGCAGCAGGGGCGGCCATTCCCGCGGTGACTTCCAGGAGGGAGCAGGGGGGGGGGGGGGGGGTTGGGAAGCCCGGGACGTTCTGATGAGCGACATGGGGCCCTGACGTAGTGAAATTTCGCCGGCTGCAGCAGGTCACGTGCGTGTGAAAGCCAGCCAGCCCCGTCATGGTGGCCTGACCGCCCGGCATGCAAAGCAATATGGTCTGGCAGGCTCATGAGGGGCAGCGCTGGGCTCCCCGAAACTCCACCATGCCGCTGCCTACTACACATGGAACTGTCTAAGCAGCATGCACAGGTGCCCGCCAGCAATAACCCTAGACGCGAGCCCATCCTCTCACGCCCCGAGCCCCTGCCAGCCCGCCCGCCTAGGTGGACTCACGTGCGGGGCCCTTGCCGCCAGCAGCATACACGTCTGCTGTGTCTACTGGCTCCACGGCAGGCGCAGCGGGCGCAGCATGGGACGCATGCGCAGCGGGCTTGGGCAGCCCGTTGTTGCCAGACTCCCACAGTGGGTCCTTGAACACCTGGGCCACAGCGCAGCGCACAGCACAGAGACGTAAGCAGCATTTCGAGCAGAGGATGGGCACGTGCAAGCGGCCGAGCAACACCTGTGGGAGCCAGGAAGTACTTAAGACGCTAAAGCGTGGCGGGGGACCAGGAAGCTCACACAGGGAGACAGGTCCCAACGGGGAGTAGTATCTTCTCTTGCTGTAGGCAGCAGTTGCCAGGAGGGGAAGGGCAACATGCAAGGGGGTCGCAGTCCAGGTCCATCTGCACCCGATTGGCCCATGGTTCTGGGGCCACAGCAAGCCTCCACTGCCCCGGGGCAAGCGATATCAGACTCGGGGCGTCCTGCAACCAGCCCTGTTAGTACAGCTCAACCCTCACTCCCTGTTCGCACTACCTGCCACCCATACTGATATCATAGACATGGCACCCCGTTGGGACAGCCATCAGACAACGACGCCATGCCCACCTGCTCTCCGCGTTTGAGGGC
This sequence comes from Parachlorella kessleri, assembly GCA_001598975.1. Taxonomy (NCBI): domain Eukaryota; kingdom Viridiplantae; phylum Chlorophyta; class Trebouxiophyceae; order Chlorellales; family Chlorellaceae; genus Parachlorella; species Parachlorella kessleri. Next base: position 62,953 of record BBXU01000459.1, read on the forward strand.
GATGCGGCCGGTCCTGACCAGCTCGACGATGCCAAACTTAGTCAGCACTTTCTGGAAAGCCGCCATCTGCAGCCGGCCACAGTGACAAGTCTGCTTCGAAACAAGCATCAGGCAAGCATGTACAACAACACAAGGAAGTCAAGTGCTACGAGCCACAAACCCCAGATGAGGACCCAGCAAAGGGGGAGGGCCACTTTTCTAATGATCCCATCGGCAGGACCTAAAGGCAGGTAGACGCATGGTCCGCTCAACCCAAGCACGGGGATGGCACTCAGTACAGCACGGCATGCCCACAAGGTCGACGGCTTATGTAAGGGCACACGCCCGGCACATCCGGACAGCCGCAAGGCAGCGCCTGGTGTCAGTGTAACTATGACTAAATGGTGTGTCATCTGTTGCAGGTGGGCGGCACTGCCGCCGGCACCCTTGCGCAACTCGCCAAAGGGTTGTTCACATCACACACCAGGGCCTCACTCACACGGGATGCATGCGGCTTGCTATGCTGCATATGCCCCGGCACCCAACAAACGT
>BBXU01000460.1:0-10827 GCA_001598975.1 Parachlorella kessleri
ACCCCACCACACACACACACGGTGCACCCACCCAACCAGAACCACCCACGGCAAGGAGAAGGACAGCCTGACAAGCTCTGCCCCTCCCCCCACCCCACCCTGGGGCCAGCCCAACAGCGCACACCTTGCCAGAGTCCCCCGTGACGCAGAGGGTGACGGTGCGCTCCGACACGTCGACCACGCGCGCGCGGAAGATGTCGGCAATCTGCACCACCTCGGTCCGGGTGGGGCCGGGCGGGCAGTGCAGCTTCAGGAGCACCATCTCACGCTCTGCACCAGGACGACGAGCGGGCCAAGCACGGTGGGAGTCCAAGGGTGATGTGCTGGGGCACCACGGAGTGCAGGCTCGCAGCACAGCTAGAACAGCCCCCCACCTCTCACTCCCTGTTCACACTACCCGCCACCCATACTACTACTACTAGAACAGAACCAGCACAAGCTTGGCAGGGAACAGGGGGCCCTTACCAGTCCATCAGTTGCAGTTCCGCGTCAGCCTCGGCCAGCTGAGGGACAGGTCCCTCATGTTAAACCGCATACGACGGTCCACTTTCTTCCCCCCTGTTCCCCTCTCCCCGCCATGCTTGCCCACCCGCCCCGTCTTCTCCGGTTGATCCCTACCAGCCGGCCCCCCTGGCTCACCGATGCGCTGGCAGTCGGTGATGTCCTCCACATACCGCACTTGCACCAGCTTGGAGATCTGCTTCACAAGGTTGGCCACCTGTGCGGCAAGATGGGGCAGGGCCGGCAGGTGGGTCTCTGTCACGCATGCCAGCACCCCAGCTCGCCGGAATACCCGCAATGCACTTCCCCCAGGCGCCCGTGGGGCAGTCAGGACCTGCCATTAGTGTCAAGCAACCACCGTCCTGAGCTCCCCGTCGGGGCCATGACTTCAAACTTGAAACCAAAAACAGCGGAAGCCACCCAGCCGCTCAGCAGCTACTGGATTCCCCAGCTGGCTGCCATGCAGGCGAGCCACTGATGATGATGATGCCCAGCCGCTCCAGGCAGGCATAGCCCAGCCCAGCCGCTCACCTGCGTGTCTGTGCCAGTGGCAACGATGGTAAACAGCGCCTTGTCCACGGTCAGGCCCACCGCAAGGGACTCAATGTTGGCCCCTGCAGGCACACCACCACGAGCAGGGCAGCACGCATGGCCAGGGGTGTGCAGGCACGCGCGGCTGGACCACCACTGGTCCGCGGGGTGATGCACGCACCACACGCGCTCGCTGCCTAGGACTTCGCTTTCTTTCACCGCCCGCTCCAGGTGGATAAAACATAAGTAGCACACTTGCATGCAGCCCTGTCAGGGCAGTTCACCCCGCACTCGCTGTCAACACCACCTGCCACCATTAAGAACAGCTAGCAAGACCACTCGCAGGCATGCCATGCATAAACGAACGGGCGAGCAGCCATGCGCAGGGCCGATTGGCCCCCTGCCTACGACCCCCCACTACCTTCTACCTACCATGCCAGCAAAACACTCCGCACACACAACGGTCATAGCCCCCCATCAATCACTGCCTGCTACGTTCTGTCACTGCCTTTGCCTCTTGCAAAGCCCCTGGGTTGCTTAACCAGCTGGGCCCGTCCCTGTGGTGCAGCCTTCACAGCGCACTGCGCAGCTCACCTCTCCGCGCGAACACGCCTGCGACCCTGTTGATGAGCCCCGACTCATCCGCGACAAACACCGACAGCGTGTGCTTGCGCACGCCAGTCTCCAGCCGCTGTGGCTCAGAGGCGTACACGTCGGGAGCATACTCCTGCACCAGGCCACACCCCGCGTAGGACCTCAGCTGCGACCTTGACAAGTGCGGCGACAATCTGCTCACAAATCTTCTGGTAGGCGCCCAGGAACACCTGCCGCCTGCAGCTGTGCTTGGCCTTCAACCATGTTCCAAAGCTGAAGGAACACATGGGTCAACCTCCTGAGAAATGGCCTGCGGGAGAGCTGGGCAGGTTGCGCTATCACGGCTAGCTGCCCTTCTTCAGCAGGCGCTGTGGCCCCTTGGCACGGCGCTGTGCCTCCGCCCAGGGTGCCCACACACCTGTTCTGCCACAGGCGCTGCCTCCTGTGGTGAGGCTGCTGCTGCCACCTGCGTACAGGGCACCTGAACCAGTGACATACTACATGTCCGACAGAACTTTGTTGGCAAAGGCAACCCTGCCGTCCGGCCTGTGCCCTTGATGTGCAATAGCAACCTTAAGGGCCCCACGCTGCTGGCGAGCTGCTGACTGCCTGCTGAAGGCCTGGGTTCGTCTACAGCCAGCTCCCAGCTGCGGCAGGCTACCCCGTTGCAGGGTGCATGCCTGCCGGGTTTGTGTCGCTGGACCTGCAAGCAGCCATCCAATCTCACCAGGCAACCAAGGAATGACAGATACACCTTGTAGTTCATTGATGGCTATAGCTGAAGTTGCACTGCTATGTGCATCTTACCCAAGCGCTGCAGCATAGCAGTGGGCGTCGCCTTTCTTTGCAGAAACGGGGCTGGATACTGGGTTTGGCAATGTCGCGTGAATGTCAAGCTAGTCGTCACGGGATGTACTGCAGGCGTAGTGGCTCGCCATGAGCGATGCAGAGTTTCATCCCGGTGACAACATGAGCGGAAAAGAGCTCCCTGCGCTGCCGTTCAGGGTGATAGGAAAGGCAGGTCGACTGTGATTGGTTACAGCGGCTGACAAAGCTGACGGAGAGCCGAGTGGGAGGATCTGGTAGGATTGGGTGGCGGAAGACTTACAGGCTCGCAGCTGACAGTCAAATACAAGGGGGCTTCCAAGTCCATCTAGCCTTGTAGCCCGGAGCTGCTTGAAACTGCAACTAGCAAATCATCAATCCAGCTATCCTAGCACACAGGCCCAGGTGTCTTCTCCCTCCCCATCAGGCAAGGCGCAACAGGCGGCACGATCTGCTGCCTCGAGCAGTATACGACGTGCATGCCCTGACGTCCCCTACCCACCCATCCTAACCCACACCAGCTGTTCACTGGGCTGCCTCCTGTGTCTCCTGTCCTGCCACAGCTGCCGGCTCAAAGGGCAGCAGGGTGCCAAATAGGAAGTGTTGCATGATGGGCATCTTGGAGAGCACCTCCACCTGGTACATCTTCACCATGCCCCGGTTCACCTGCACAACAACAACATAGAGGATCACGCAACAGCTTGAGAAGTGCAGGAGGGCCAGGGTGAAGCACCGCAACCTCGCTGTCAGCCAGACTCCATTTGTGATGCCAGACAGGTGGCAGATGCGATGGCGCCAGGTGAACTGCAATATCAACAAAAGCACAATGTCCCTGCGAGAGAAGCATGTGCGTGCCGAAATCTGGGTTGCACCCCAACGAGGAATCACTTGCACATGGCCAAGCATATGATTGCACATATTGCTGGCCATAGAAGTTGCTCGACATGCCATAGGCAGAGCTCAGGACTAGTCAACCCCTGGCCACCATATCAGAACCCCTGTCGCCGGCCATCCCCTCCCCCGCCTCCCCCCCCACTGAACGAACCTTGGTCCAGCTGGGGAGGCCGGAGATGTCGCTCAGCATGGGCGACGTCTCCTGCAGCGGCCCCTTCTTCACCTGCACCAGCGCAAGCCAGGAGGCAAGAACTGGAAGTGCCTCGCATGCTGGCAGTGGTACAAGCCCAGTAAGCCTTCCAACAAGCATTTAAGATGGAAATGCACGTCAGGAAGGGGTCAGACAACGCAGCAACTGCCTGCAGCTGTGGACCAACTGTGAGGGCATCAGTTGAGTGATGTTGCACAGTCGCTGCCGTGTTGGCCTGCCAGACAGCATGGCCGCAATACATGGTCACCCACCTTCCAGCACACCGCACACCTACTGTGCACCATCAGTGGCACGCTCACACAGCAACTGCCGGCGATAACTGGGGGTGTGACTTGCCTGCTTCACGAAACGCACACAGCCCAGGTAGAGGAAGTCGTCGGCATACTGGGACAGTACCTCAGGGCTATGAATACTTGACGGCCGTATTGAGGGGTGGTCCACCAGCTGTAGCAGTGAAACCTCGCACCTCTCACTGGGCAATGCAAAGCCCCCTTGCCACGCTAGTGACTAAGCATGACCAGACACAGAAATCGCTGGGAGCGCTTTCAACAGTGACCAGCCGGGCCAATACTACCAAGCTTCTCTGATATGCTTTGCAGGATTTGTGACACTGGGTTCTCACCCAGGAGTGGCGTGCTGCTGCCATGCCTTATACCACTGGGTGACAGCTTCGTGGTCATCTGATTGCAGCGTGGGTGCAGTGCAGCCCTTATGCAGAAAAGTTGCAACAGCTACCCCACACCCGCAGCAGTCACAGCAAGCACAGCACACGCCCAGCGAAGGCCCCCTTCCCCAGGTTCTGCCCACTTCTGCCGAAGGCAACAAAATGCAATACGATCCAGCAGTCCAGGATGGGGCTATCTGTGTACAGGGAATGGGCTGGAAAGGCACCGGTGCAGCAGGGGTAGGGTGAGCTCTGCCAAACCAGCGGGGTGCCCACCTGTGCAGAGCCCCAAATGAAGGGCAGGAACTGGTAGTCGTCCAAGCCCCACACCCCGTGTGACCCGGCAGGCTCCAACCTGAGAAACGCAGACAATGAGGTGATTCTGATGGCGACGGTTGGGTGCAGTCAGGGTGCAACGCAGGACATCTCACTGCTGCCAACTGTCCAATTGGGAAGTGCAGCTCTTGTACACGCCCGCCAGCTGGCCATGGAAGAGGCAGCGATCACTCCGGTGGCACTTTTACGTGCCTGTCACCACGCCCCCACAGCCCCTGCATCATCTTGCACTGCTCACCAGTAGGTCGTCTGTATCCGCCGCATGAGCTGCAGGTAGCGGTTGAACACGATGCACACTGTGGCCTGCAAGGGTTGGCAAAGCGTTTCATACGTACAGGCTTTCCCGACACTGACGGAAGCGCTCCCTCGCCCTAATCTGATAACTTGAGGGCCTGCCTTGCGAGACAGCGGGCGGTGCATAAAGGCAGCAGTCAGGCTGCACAAACCAGCCCCGCAGTTCCAGGCACAGTCTCTGGAAGCCATGCCACCATGTGTTGCTGGTCTGTGAACGCAGGAAGCGTGGCGACCCCCCCTCGGTTCAACCTGGCAGTCCTGCTCTTGAAGCACTCCAAGCTTTGCTAGGCAAAAAAGGAAGGCACAGAAGGTGGTCTCATGGCCTGCAGGCGGCACAGCGCAGCGCGGCATGCCGACAGTTGAAGAAGTTGGGTGACAGGTGTCGGCTACAGAACCGAAGCTGGCCAGCACAGCTCCAGCAACCCAGCAACTCAGCAAACCAGCCGTGCCGCAGGCGAATGGCTGCAACCACTTGTCTGTTGTAGGCCAGGGAAGCCCCTTTCCTCTATAAAGTACAATGCCTCTCTCTTAAAAAATTAAAATTGGAGCCGTCTCCAAAGGCCACAAGTAGCTGCTGGGCTGGGCCGGATGTCCACACATATAACATGCATGCTAACACTGCCCGTCACAATGAGTCCCCAGGCCGTCCCGTCAGTGGTATTTCTAGGCACCACGCACCACTTGCGCTGCCCAGCCCCCCAGCCACCGACCTGTGCCATAGTCTATGCGTGTAGCGTTCCCAAAGCTGTCTGCGAAGTATGGTGCCAGCTCTACAGCTGCTGTGTCAAGGTGGGCGGGCAACACCCTCCTAACTAGGTCTGGGGCTGCTTCCAGCATTCGAGCAAACCAATCCCTGCAGCAAATAGTGGCTGGCTGATGTTCAGACTGATCATGTGTAGATGGTGCTGGTTAAAATGAAAAGTCTGTGGCGGGGCTACCCTTGCACAACCATCAATCTGCCAACTATAGGGCAGGACCGGCCACAGCTGCCAGAGAGGAAGTGAAAAATGGACCGCACCTCATCGTGCACTCCAGGCCCACAAGCCTGTCACAAAGAAGGAAATGAGCAAACTAGGCCGCCACATAACACAGTCCTGGCTCAGCCACGAGACAGCAATGCTGCCATGAAAGACACACAGAGATGGAAAGATAAGGGGGTAAGAGCCTGACCTGTATGCTGGGTTGCCATAGCGGAGGGTGTGTGCTGCTGGAGGGATCTCATCAACCCATTGCCACAGCGTGTCAAGCACTCCCTTCAGTGCGGTCACTGCCTCTGAGACCTGCAGTTGAGGCAGGTATGAGATGACCGCTAGGGGAACGAGGGGCAGCCTAGTTGCATCTGAAACCCCCCGCCAGATGCAATTATTGCTGACAATATATACCCCCAGGAGTGCTGGATTGCAGGGCTGAAGCATACCTTGGACAGCTGGAAAACTACAGTGCAGCACAGTTGCTGGTTGCCCACTGACTGCAGCTTCGCCACACTCTTGACTATTGCATCATACTGAAAAGGAAAAGGAGAACACAAACAGCAACTGCCAGCACCAGCTTACGTGGCAAGCATCTGACAGCTGGCGGCCCTTCACCGCCTCGTTCAGCGCCAGGATGTACCCCACAAAGTCTTTGGCAGCTTCTGATTGCAAGAAGCGCTTCAGCTGGTCCGCGCTGGTGATGACTTTGCGTGCCGGCACAAAGACGTGGTTGCTGTAGTCCTGGAGTTGGTGATGCTTGGGGACCTTGGGCTCTGCCTTGATGACCGCCTCTACCCGCTGGCCCGTCAATGCTGGCCCTGTCACTGCGTGCCAGGGGGCTTTAGTGGTCTCGCCACGGCTGACGGCTGGCAGCGGGTCTTTTGACGTGGGGGCCCGCTGGGCCCAGGGTGCGGGTGTGGGCTGCATGCCTCGACCTATCAAGGCACACAAGAGTGGCAACAAGGGTTTGTAGGTTCAGTTGCCTACTAGTTCACTAAGCACCACAAAAATACTGCTGAGCAAGCGATCCCTGGAACAACGATCACCCGTAAAGCTTGCCTTGCCGTGCAAACCTGCCGATGTGCTCACTAAGACCCTATATATTGATATATTACTTGGCTAGCCGTGGGCAGAAGGACAGCTTTGGGTTGGCTGGTCCGACGTGGCGAGCGGGAGACTGTTCGGTTTCGGTCGGCAAATGTTCTGGGAAGCTTTCTGTCTTGGAACGCTTACCTTACAGACTTCAAGCTATGGCAGGCTTGGGATGGAGAGATGTGCAAGCCACTGTTGGCAGTGGTATCAGCGAGTTCTACCAGTCCTTGCATCATGTGGAGAACAGCCACCAGTTCAACAAAGTCTTAGACGAGCTCTTTAGAGGCGATCCCCTGGTCTCTGCTTTTGGCGTCAGCCTGCTGGTTTCCCTAGTGACGTGGGCACTGGGCATTGCGACCAACAAGCACAGCTGGGTAAGTTTGGCCTTCCACCTTACGTCTCACAAGACTGTGGCTGTCACAAGAGCTAGTGCTTGTCATCATGAGTGCCCCAGGTGGATTCCCTCCCAAGTTCCTGCCACCTCCCTCCTTCTGCGCCCCTGTCCACTCACGCCATGAAACACGGCCAGGCTGCGTCCACTGTAAGCCTTGAGAAGGCTTGAGCCTCACTGCCGCATTCTCGCCCCTTGTCTTCAGGTCGACAAGCTGTGGAGCATCCTGCCCGTCTACTACCTCTGGCACTTTGCCGTCAGCAGCAAGGTTTCGTCGGCCAGCCAGGAGATCCACCCACGGCTGCTGCTGATGGCAGTGCTGCAAACCGTGTGGGGCGCACGCCTTACATACAACTTTGCACGGAAAGGAGGTTACAGGTGGACGGAGGAGGACTACAGGTGCGTTATACTTTCTTTGCGAGCAGACCGGGCAACGTATTTGCTGCGCCTCCTAACCTTGAGCTTCATCTGAGTGACACGCCTGTGCCACCCGTAGTCTCATAACCGCCTGTGATTGTCAGAGGGCTGCTGTGCGGCACCAGGGGCTCAGTGCGATGCGTGACTTGAAGCTGCACACTGCCGCCACCCTGACCGCTGTGCCCACACCTGGTCAAGCTCACCTTCCTGGAACCCCCAAGCAGTTGTCCGCTTGCTTGGCTGTGGTGGCGGGGGTGCTGTGCCATTTCCTACGAACTTTTTGAGGGTCCCCTGGGCTGACGGGGCTGCGTGCAAGTGCTGCGAGTCCTGGGTGTGATTGGGGTGAGGGCCTAGGGTGATGCACCCATGTAAGCATCTCACGACACAATACTGGGCTTCTTTCGCCTGGCAGGTGGCCCATCGTCCGGAGCCAAGTCCCGCGGGTCCTCTTTGAGGTGTTCGCCCTCGTGTTCATCGCCTTCATCCAGAACGTGCTGCTGCTGGCCATCACGGCGCCCGCCTACGTGGCCTGGCAGCGGCGGGCGCAGGCGCCGCTCAACTGGCTGGACGCCGTGGCGGGCCTGCTGGTGGCGGGGTTCATACTCATGGAGGGCATTGCTGACCAGCAGCAGTGGGAGTTCCAGGTATGTTCGGGGGAGCTCAGTGAGGGGGAAGCTCAGTGAGGGGGAAGCTCAGTGAGGGGGAACACTGAAAGTCCCGAGCGGGGGAACAGCCCGGGAGCTACGGGGCTGTTATATGAATTGCATGAGTCTGGCGGGGAGGGCTGCAATAGGGCAGAGCTGAGTGGCAAGGAGACCCCCCGCCCCCCCCCCCCCTTTTTCCCATCGCCCATCCCCTCCTCTCCCCGCGACGGTGGAATGAGGTGGAGGAAGTGGGTACAAGCGTGGTGCATGCTTATCTTCTCCTGATCAGTTTGTCACCACCCTTGTAGCTGACGGGGTTGCTCCACAAGGCTGCTGGGTACCTGACAAACTCGGCCTGGCTGCCTGCGTTGGTGCAGACAGCCAAGCACGCCAAGATCAGGGCTGGCAAGCGCCTGACAGGGGAGTATGCCAAGGGCTTCCTGACCACAGGCCTCTTCAGATACAGCAGGCACCCCAACTTCTTCGCGGGTAAGCCACTGTGGGGTGAGCTCGCCTGCACTGCGGCCGGGGCCATGTGTTGCACATGGGCAGTTGTGCAGGTGCATACTGGACTCCAGCAAAGGGCTAGGACATTGTTGGAGGAATGCTGCATGCTCAAGACCTCTGCTGCCTGGCATTGCCAGCAGCGCTAGGCGTCCGGTTCGTGTGTCGGTACCACCTCTTGTACCTGTGGGCAGGCGCTGCTCGCAGTCGACGCCGTGGAGTTCCAGGTTTCAAGCGTCTGTTGGCCGCCTAGCCAGGCTGACACCCCCCCTCCCCGTCCTGCTGCGCTGTGCTGTCTGCAGAGCAGGCACTCTGGTGGTCGCTTTACCTCTTCTCGGTGGCGGCCTCTGGCAAGTGGATCAACTGGTCCATGGCCGGTGTGGTGGGCCTCACTGCTCTGTGAGTGGCTGGCCATGTACTGCATGTGGCGCTAGGTATCTCTGCTCTGGGGTTCTTCTCTGTAGCCACCCCTGCGGCCAACATGTGTGTCGCCACGCCAGGCATTCTGGCACAGGCTGAGCATGCTGGAGCTGTTTGTGGACAGTGAGAGGGGTCTTATGGACAGGCCTATCCCTGGGAGGGGCTGGCTGGCGGGTGGTGCAACTAGTGCTGCCGGTGGGGCGGAATGTGCTGCCAGCCCTCCAGCCAGGTCCCTGGCAACAATTAGTGATAGAAAGTGTTTTGTTGGGTCACACGGGCTACCATCTTGGCGAATTGGCTGCCAGCTTTCTAGACCGCGCCCTTGTGTTGTTGCCAGAGGTCTGTGTTCTTGGCTGCCGCAGGTTTCAGGGCTCTACTAGGCTGACAGAGCAGCTCACTGCCCAGAAGTATCCCAAGTGAGGATTTGCTTTCTGTGTGGAGACTGGTGTTGCAGCAGAGCGGCTCCACGCTCCATGCTGCATCGAATGAGGAGGCTGTGCAGCAGGCTTAGGTTAAGTAGCGCCAAGTCTTGTAGGCACGTTTGAAGCTGCCCAAACCTGACTGGTGTTCGGGGTGCGACGACCGGAGAACGGCAGCCCTTGTGGGGTTTGCGTGGGTTTCAGGTGCCAGCCTCAGGCACTGGCGGGGAAGTACCAGCCTCTTGTTGGTGACATAGGGAGACTGACAGAGACAGTTGTCTGCGGTGCGGCAGGTACCGTGACTACCAGCAGACCACCTATTGCCTCTTCCCGTGGTGGCCGCTCAGCCCTCAGAAACGTGGCAGGGGGCGCCCTGCCAAGGATGATGCCGGTGAGTCGGCACGGGGTAGGGGCAGGCTTGGTGGTTGCTAGGGGAACCGCTATCTGTGTGCAACCCCTGCTGCCGGTGCTGAGCGATCCACATGCTCCCTCCACGTTCCTGGTGCTGGCTGTTGCGGCAGTGACAGCAGTGTGCAAGCGCATCCCGCACTTGGTACCGTCACCTGCAAGTGTGGGGCCTGGCTAACTGTTGAAGAGCCTTCCATCCCTGAAGGAGTGCACGATGAGTGAGCGGTGGTGCCCACGTTGGCTGCAGCGAGCCCCGGGGTGGCGCCCCCCACGCCCGGCACGCCCCGCCGGCGGGGCCGCAAGCCCGCCGCCGCCCCGGGCAGCCCCGACAACGAGGAGGCAGACTGGGAGCCTTCTGCAGCCGCGGCTGGGGCTGCTCCCCAGGAGGAGGAGGACCAGGAGGAGGTTGGCGCTCCCGCTCCCACGGCGGCGGCCAGCAGGCGGAGCAGCCGGAGGCGTGTTGCGGCTGCCGAGCAGGGCTTTGACTCGGAGGGCGGCGGCGGCGGGGGTGCTGGGTCCCGGGGCAGCCGCCGTAGCGCGAGGGCGGCCTCGGCGGGGGCCTCCCCCCGGCGCAGGGCACGGGGGGAGTAAGCTCGCGTGCATGGTCTTTACCCGGGAAGCTGCCTGTCAGGGAGGTTGCTCGGATTCGTGCGGCTTGGGCGTGCCAGGCTAGGGCATTGTGGGGTCAAGGAGGGTGCAGCTTCTTGTCAG
>BBXU01000461.1:0-11701 GCA_001598975.1 Parachlorella kessleri
CCCCCCCAGGTGGTCATCCTTATATTGACAGTGATGGCAGTGAGGATGCAAGGGAAAGTGAACCGCGGCGATATGCTTCACTATGCGGCTAACGTGTTCCTGGCCCTCATCTCGGCCTTCAACTCCCGCAGCCACACCTACATGCTGTGGAGGAACCTGCTGGCGGTGGTACTGAGGCTCAGCGTGGTTACCTGTGACCTTGTATCAAAGCATGCTGAGAATATGCTGCAGGTAGGTCTGCAATGCCCGAACAGCCAAGGTTCGCATATGTAGTGGTGACAACGGGCGGCTTTTCTTGCCCTAGGGGGTGCACATGGGGCATCTGAGCAAAATCAGCAGCCATTGTTTGCATGCGGGAGGGGTGTGGAACAGCCATTGTTCTCCTGGGATGGGGTGTGGAACAGCACTGAGACCTGACTCCCAGCGTGCGGGTGCGTTTTGACTGCAGGAGGATGCCCCCGGCTTGCCCACAGCACTGGTCACCTCGGCGGTACGAATACTTGTGGGCGACCACGCGCTGCTGCTGGCTTTCCTGGCTACTGGCTGGCCGGTGGGGTCCCTGAGTAACATTCTGCTGCAGTTTATCAGGTATGCGGATGCTTGGAAGTGCCCAATGATGTGCGTGAATGCCCCTTCAAGTAGCAGGGCATACAGGATGTCCATATTGGGTTGGGTGTCGGTACGCTGTTAGACTGGACGAGATGAGACGAGGTGTCTGCCTGCGTCTACATTGGTGCTGAGGGCAGACCACATGCAGATTCGCCGATCGGGAGCTGGCAAAACGCTCACCGTTGCTTGCTCCCATAGCCTGGGCATCCTAGGCACCCTTCGTCAGATTGACAAGTGGCACATCCTGATGCAGTCTTTTGCTCATTACTAACCACAATCGTGACATCTGCAACACTCCGGTGGGCTAGGCGGTGCTAGGTCGGTCATGTCGCGCCCTTTCAAACAGCCTGTTGGTAGGGTCCTTTGCATAAAGATGACTAGTAGGATACTGGGCGCCTGCCACATTGTCCACCCCTTGTTTGGCAGGGGGCGGGCCCCACCTGACTGGTCTCATATGGTGGTTGCAGTTTATGAGGCAAACCACGAGCATGTCTGGCATTGAGGCGCTCAGGCCGGCAGCCAGTCTTGAGCCTCGGTCTGCCTGGGACGCAATTGCGCCGGCGCTGTTTGCCAGGCATAACAAAGTGGAGGTAAGCCCGCCCGCCTGGCCGGGCGTGGACCACGCCCTTTTGCAGCACGTGAGGCCACCGCAGGTGAGGGCGGTGGTGGTCTCGCTCTCTGAGGTGGCAAGCAATACATTATATGGCTGTGAGTGTAAACGCATGAGCCAGCCCTTGCCGCGATTTGGAGACAGTGTGCTTTTAACCCCCTGATCGGGTGAGGGATGATGAGCCTGTCGCAGGTGTGCATGGTGTATACCACCATACTGCAGACAATCATTGGGTTTGTGCTGCCCGCATTCTTCTTCCTCTGCTACGATAGCAGGTGAGCCGGTGGCACTGCCTGAAGTCACGAGGCTCCAGCCTTGTGGCGGTGATCATCTTGCATGCTCCTTTGGCAAGCGCACCACGGTACCCGAAGGATGATTCTCTAATAGCGATAGAAGTGCAGGGTTGCCAGCGACGACCCACTGCCTTCCCTGCTCGCGCGCAGGTCGGCAGTGAAATTTGCAGAGGAGCATAGCATTCCGCGAGAGGATGGAATGCACCGGTTCTACTGGCGTCTCCATGCGTCTTTCTGCGTTCACGGGACTGCCTTTTTTCGCCTGTCGCTACTTGTCCTATTCATTGCAATTCTCTGGGTACTTGGGTGCTTTGCAATGGCACCCACGTGATTGTGATGTGGAAGCCATGGCAACTTGCGCAACACCCGAGACTTGAAGTCTTCCGTAGGGGCTAGTGGTGAGCCTGTTGTCCAGTCCCTTGAATCCATTGGGGGTTTTATGCCAGCATTGCTGCTTTTGACAAATGGCTTCAGCTTGCCTGTCTTACTTGCTCCCTTTCAGTCTGGTACCGGTGTGCTAGGTTATCCTCCCTGTGCCAGCCACCATCTAGCATCATCATGACTGATAGACCCTCACTGCCAGTTTCCCCTTGGTTTTGTCAGAGCTATTCGGTGGGCTCGGCAGGGCAGCCCTTGCATCTGTAAGCGCGTCTGCATGGCAGGTGGGAAGACGTTCCAGCAGGCCCTGTCCTTAGGAGAGTTTGACATGGACCATAGTGGATGGGTGCCCTTGACTTCCAAGAGCAGCACATCAAGAGTGCCTGGCTTGCGGGAACCTCTCTCTCCATCTTTTGTGACACATAGATAGGTCATATACCACCACCTAACACCTTTGATATATCCAACATCAGCAACTATACAGGCTGTAATACATACAGGCTGTAAAGCACCCTCGCGCATGGCTTTAAAGGGCAGGGTGCTTTGAAGGGTGCAGGGTAAGTTTACTGCCAGGCCTGCAGCTGCCAGCTGTCGTGCTTTGAGCCAGGATTGCAGCAGCCTGACGACAGTCTGACATTGAGCATTTGGCGTGGTTGTCAAATGTCGGACTTACACGATGATGATGTGTTACCTGGCAGAAACGGTGTGGTGTGGGATTACAGGTCGCTCTAGGTATCCGCCGAGATGCTCCTCCCTATAGGACGAATGCTTCTCAGCTTCATCCGCTCGCCAGAAACCCTTGTAGCCCTTGCAGTCTCGCGCGGTAGTTAGCGAAAATTGGACCCTGTGGTGAGGGGCTGGAATATCCTTGCGACCGTCGTGGACTGCTCGATGGCTTGAGTACTTAGTAGCTGGCAGCACATGGAGAACCAGGACATTACCCCCTCCCAGCTCTGGAGGGAGTACTTCCTACGGCAGAGACAGCAACGTGCAGGTCGTGACAGACTGTCATCAACGGTACGACGATTCCTGAGACTCGTATGTCTGGCCTGGGGTTTCCCGGCAATTTTGATTGGGATCCATCTGGCAGTACCTTAGGTGGCTGACGCCTGCCCAGCCGCCACAGCATGAGAAACCTCTCTTGTTCTTCTATTTTTGAACTGCCTCTAAGGCCTCCTGGAGTCTTGCGTCCCTTAACAACAACGTGTGAAGCCTCAGCCTTCCTCCCAGGTCACACAGTGTTATAACCCCACAATGAACGCCCTAACCCCAGGTCTATGCTTTACCTCCTGCAGGTGCTCATCCTTATTTTGACGGTCATGGCCACAAGAATGTACCACCGCGTCAGCAGGGCAGATTTGCTCCACTACTCAATAAATGTCGTCCTCGCGTTGATTTCAATTTTCAGCAAGCGCAGCAATACCTACCTCTCATGGAGGAACCTGCTGGCCGTTGCGCTAAGGCTTGAGGTGGTGACCTGCGCCCTCATAGCCAAGCATGCTGAGGATGTGCTGCAGGTAAGGTAGCATCACTGCTAAGTTCTCAACTCTCTTCACAGCTGGTGCTTTGTGGTATATGGAGTTGCATGCACATGTGTCAGCTGTGATACCTGATGATGTGTGATGAGGGTGCATAGTCAAGGGATGCAGTGTGACATAGAGCAGAAGGGTGGCAGCTATGGCACCAGCACCAACAGGCAAGGGAGTATAGTGCAACGAGAATCAGGCAAGAGGGCAGCACCAGTGCAAGACAACTGAACACTTCAAGGCTGGCCGCATGAAACCTGCGCATACATCTGCAAAGGGGGCTTGTGCCTGCATCATGGACGCAGCAAGAGGCAAGGACGTGGGCGAGTCAGGTGGCTGCATCATGCCCCCGTGCCATGCCTTGCCTTGGCTGCAGACAGGACAACAGACAGCTGCGCTCACGAGGTGTGTGTGGTGGTGGTGGTGGTGGCGCAGGAGCATCCTCCCGACTCCCCTCGAGCATTTCTGACAGCAGCACTGAGGCTCCTGGTGGGGGACCATGCGCTGCTGCTGGCATTCCTGGCTACAGGCTGGCCCGTGGGGTCCTTGAGCAACATTTTTGTACAATTTGTGAGGTGAGGAAGCCGGGCTGAGGGCTATTGCACGTGGTGTCTGCCAAGTGTGGCGCTGGTGCGCTGGCTTCATAGTTGGTTGTGGTGCTTGGTGCTACTTCTATACTCAACTGTGGCCTGCTTGGTGCGGTTGCGACTATAATAATCAGTTTGCGCCATTGGCTGGGTTCAAGCAGCAGGCAGACCCTACGAGACATGGACCAGTGGCATTCACACTGCCAGGCCCCAGCTTGTGACGAAGCTATACTGTTACGTCCTGCTGCAGTCTGCTGGCCATTGTCAGGCATAATGGCGAAGTGTGCAAAACTCCGGTAGGCTAGCTGCCTAGGTCATGCGATCGCATGGGTGTACTGCCTGCATATCTATCACCTCCGACCGAGGCGCTTGACTGCTGTGAGCCAGGAGTACCCAGGCAGTACTGCGGCAGTACTCTTAGGGTGGCGGCAGGCTTGGAGGGCGGGTGGTCCACCAGCATCTTGGCATGCTGTGTGCGTGAGTAGCTGGGGCGAGTGCAAGGCCACGGTAGGCAGTAGTGTGCCGCGGCGATTGGTGTCAGGCCTGAGCACTCAGAGTGTTCTTGATTTCCAGCATGAGTCTGCGCAGTGGCGCACTTGGAATGAATGGGCGAACCAGCTGGGGCTTCCATGCAGTTCATGTGGGAGACCACGGCGAGGTCAGGGCTGGCAGAGCTCAGGCCTGCTGCGGCCGGCAAGCCCCACTACCTCTGGGAGTACCTTCTGCGCCCGCTCAAAAGCAAACGGAACAACTTGGAGGTGAGCGGGGCCCGCGCTGACTACTACCCAGCTGCTTGGCCGGAGAGTGGCTGCGGAGACGAGGGGCTTAGCAGCATGCCGCACCTTGGCCTTGAGCAATGCCTAGTGCCTTGTGAGGATGCTGCACTGGGAGCACTGTTGCCCACCCTGACATCTGTCGAACTGATTATGGATGCATAGAGCACCACCCATGGTGGTGGCAAGATCCTCACGGCATAACAAGTAACACACACATGTGCCTATGCCTGCCGCAGGTGTGCATGGTTTACACCTTCATCCTACAACTGCTCGTAGGGTTTGTGCTGCCCACATATTTCTTCCTATGCTATGACAGCAGGTGAGCCCACCCACCGCCCCCCTGCTGATGCCTGCTCATGTGTGATGATGAGTTCCTCGCTGTTGTGGGAGTGCCAGCAATACGTCGGGTGCCCGTGAGGCTATGCCCTGGAGACTTAACAAAGTGTGAGCTGTGTAACTCAGTAATAATTACTACCCGGAGTGCACGACTAAACATGTGACAACTCTCGAGCTTGGGGCTCTTTGACAGACAACCCAGCGCTGGCTAGGCACGACCCCCTGTGTGCCATAGACCTGTGGCCCTCCGCCATTAATCAAATGGTGTGCGGTGGGTACTCACACAAGCAAGCCAGTGCTCAAATGGTCTGCAGCGTTCAATTACACGGCATGCATATATGGTTGCAGGGCGGCAGTGCAGTTTGCTGAAGATCGCAACATCCCTCGGGAGGACCGCATGCACCGCTTCTACAGGCGCCTCCACACAGTCTTCTGCGTGCATGGGACGACCCTCTGGCGCGTCTCACTGCTGGTCATGCTGGTGGCAGCCACATGCATTGTGGGCAATGTCATTCTGTCACCTCCATGACTCGGCCGCCGTAAGGGCAGGAGCAAGTCTCTTGCCGCTTTGAGGACTTGGACCAGCGCGCTTGCTGTGGGTGTTTAGGGTGGCAGGTAGTCCAAACAGAGAGAGTTAGAGGCGGACTTACTGACTGGGCTGGATGAGGGTGTTTTCAAGGTCTTGCCTGACTTGCTGCGGTTGTGATTGGCCTCCCTAGAGACTTGAATGGTCGGAGCCACTCAGCTTAGGCATCTAGTGGACACCTGTGTGCAAAGGAATGCCCTCTGCGCCTAATCATTCTGCCCAGCCTTTCAGAAGGGAGTTTGGCGTGCCTTGCTTGCAACTAAAAGACTAAACACTTGGTACTCTTACCAGTTGCCATTAGAAGCTCAGAAGCATGACTGCAGGTAGCCGCTTACAGGTCAACCGACTCCGTTGCAACGGTGGTTTCGTAGGTTCAGATAACCCGAGCGTGTCACAAACAATGAAGGGCGCGTTCAGCAATGCATAGTGACATGCAGGCATGCGAGCGCGGGAAGCGTAGGCTTTTGTATTAGCACAACAGATGCATCAGGCCAACGGCAATGTACCTAGCCTACCAATTGTAGCGCTGTCCTAACGGTACAGGAATCCAAAAGTGCAAGGCTTCTGCCTTCTAAGGTAGTCAGCAGGTATCACCTAATAATCGACAGCACTGTCCCTCACACAGGCCGAAGAGCCGCCAGGGCAGCAACGCGCCCCGCAGCTTCGCCTCCCTAACAAATAAGCCTACCCAAGAGGTCAAGCAGTCCGTCCATCACACGCCAGGTAATGTCAGTTCATGGCAGTGCAAAGCTCACAAAGAGGGCCTGCCCTCAACGCCAACCAGGCCCTGCCAGTCCTATTAGATCATCTACATGAGCTCTGTTTACAGCAAAAAAAGATGCTCCAACCGCCAGCCTCTGTGCGAAGCTGCAGGCCTGTTCTACCCAACTAGCCCAGCCCCCAGCTAAGGGCCTTGCAGCCCGACCTGGGCTGAAGCCTTTCCTCCCAACAGCCCGCCCCACACGCTGTCAAGGGACTACGCACTGCCGCGAGCTAGGAAGACACCAGCAGCAGCTGGCTCCTGAGGGCCTCCACCGCCTGCCGGATGTCGTTGTAGAGCTGCTGGTTGGCTGCAGCGTGTGGCCGCACCGACTGCAAGCAGTAGGCAGCAGCAACACCACCGGTGGCCTGTCCGCCACACTAACACTGCTGCTGCCCAGCCCAGCAGAGCACAGCAGCCGCCTGCGCTATGCACGCTGTGCTAGCCTACTGACAGCCGTCTCACGGCGCGCCCCATCCCCACGTCAGGCCGCACTCACTACATACTGCCCAGCGCATTACTTTGACGCGACGCGGACTAAACGAATTGGTGACAGGTGACAGGTGAGGTCGTGAAAAGCTTGCACTGGGATTGACTGCACCCTGCCATCCCCAGCACCCGCCCAGTACACACCGCCAAGCAGTCTGCACCCGCCCACCCCACCCCACATCTCATGCCGTGCCGCCAGCCTGCTGCTGGTACGCCCCGCAGTACGGTGGGTGCACAGCCACTGCCCAGCCATCTCCGGTGGGTCCAAGTCAGTTTCCACAGCATGTGCCCCACAACCTCGATAGACGCACCTGCAGCGCGGTGTCCAGCGCTCCTGCCAGCGTGGCAGCGGGCACCCCGCCGGCGCAGCCGCGCTGCAGCGCCAGCAGCGACCATATGCACCCCTCTATCACGCCGCCCAGCAGGCGCCCCTGGGGCCGCTCCCAGTCAATCAGCTCGGTGGGCACGGCACCCGGCACGCCGGCCGGCGGCTGGGCCATGCCTGCAGCAGCAGCGCGCGCAGCAGCGAGCACGGCAGCGCTGAAAGCCCGGAGGGCGGCTAGTGGGCAGTGTCGGCTGTCACTGCTGCCAGTACAACAGCCTTCCTGCAGCAGCTGCTGCTGTTGCATGTGGCAGGGAGCGCTCAAGCCTCCCCAGCCACACCCCACACATGGCTACGGCGGCGTCACCCCTCCCTCGTGCCCCGGGCCGCAACACAGCCCCGTGCCCTACCTGCTGCCTCCGCCGCCGCCGCCTCCGCTGCCGCCATCTTGAGCTTGTCGCTGCAGGCCTTCATCAGCGAGCGGGCCTCCAGGAGGCACGAGGCGGCCAGGGCGTCGGGGGTCTCTGGGCCAGGGGTTGCCACGTGCGCCTGCGCGGAACAGGGGCGGGGCAGGTTAGCGGGGTACGCATTGGGATGTGAGGAGGTAGAGTGAGCGAAAGGAGGTGGGGCGGGGTGTGGTAAAAGTGTAACTTGCTCGTTTGAGAGGTGTGTGCATGTGTGCGCGTGTGTGTGTGTGTGTGTGTGTGTGTTACTATTGCTGGAGGTGGGGGGGGGGGGATGGAGGGTTTTGGGGCATGCTGCACCCACACTGCTGAACCAGCAGGATGTGCCATCCCTCGGGTGGGCATTGGAATGGCCCGGTACTCAACCAAATACCTGCTCTGCTGCCGCTGCGGCACGGCCGGTCCCCTCTGCCTCCTCCTTGACGGGCGTGGCCCCTTCGCCCCTCCTCAAGGCTTCAAGCTCCACAAGCTTGCTAGCCACACGCTCGCTGGCCTGCGACGCAGGGAAGCATAGAGCTCAGGTGAGTCAGGCATCAGTCAGCCACTGTGCGTCTACCCCCACTAGCTGGCTGCTACTCAGCCAAAAGACCGCAAGCAAAAGTAAAGGAGGCCCGCAGTGAGCCAGTCGCAATAAACGAGGTACCGCAACAGCTGAAGCTCAGGCTCATCAGCTTCACTGCTGACTTGTCATGAGTTTTAGTCCCAATCCAAGGGCAGTCAAAGGGGAGCCCCGGCGTGTGAGCAGCGACTGCCCTTTGCCCACCCGCCTGTCAACCAGCACCAGGACCAGCAAGATCCTTGCAATCAGCTCAGGCCAACAGCTCAGCTACTCACGTCTCGCAGCTGCAGCACTACTTTGGCGTAAGCCAGCTTGAAGGGCTGGCTGCTGTCCTTGCCGCCGCCGGACCCTGACGCTGCGCCCGCTGCCCCAGCAGGCACGTCGTGCACCCCCGCCTGGGCGTCGTCATTCATCAGCCGCAGCTGCGCCAGCAGCGCCTCCTTGCGTTCTATGCACACAGTGAGCTCTGCCAGCGCCTGCGCCTCCGCTGCGCTTACAGCCCCACGCGGGGCGCTGTCAGGCGCAGGCGCCGCAGCGGCGGCAGCTGCCGCTGCCGCTGCGGGCGGCCCTGCGGCAGCAGGCGTGGCTGCCAGTGCAGTCGCGGCGGGCACTGCCGCTGACGCTGCTACTGCTGCCTGCGGCAGCAGCCCGGGCAGCATGGACTGCTGCTGGGCCTGCTGCGAAGCTGCTGCTGCCTGCTGCTGCATCAGGGCAGGCTGCTGCTGCTGCTGAGGCTGAGGCTGCTGGGTGGGCCGGCCAAAGGCTGCTGCTGTCGGCGCGACAGCTGGGAGTGAGGAGATGGCGAGGGGGAAGATGGTGGTGCGAGGGGCCGGCGGCCTCACCAGCTGGCCTGCAGCCAAGCATTCCGGGAAGCAGGGCTGTAATGGCGTGCGTCACGTGCCTGCTTTGGGGTGTGCCGCCCTCCAAAACCAAGCCACGCCTGCTTCCTCACATTTGGCAGCACCCCGTCTCCATGCGCCAGACTCTCCATGCTGATAGGGCTCCCCGCCCGCCGAGCAGCACATGACCATGCCAGTCACAAAGCAGCCTGAAACAGGCACCTTCCACAACAAGGGCTCACCTCCCACCATGTACCGCCCGTTCAGCAGCACCACGGGGCTGGCCGCCAGCAGCGCCTGGGGCAGGTTCTCAGCGGGCTCAGCAGGCATGATGTCGCAGTCCCTTACCAGCTCAACACCCAGCTCACGCCGGTCAAACTGAATCCTGCAGCAGCAGGGGAAGAGACAATGGGCAGGTCCAGGCGGCGGATGGGATATTGCAGGCACCCCCTCGACAGCTCAGCACACGCGGTTCGCCCAGGTCAGTTTCAGCGTGTCCTGCGGCTTAGCAGCATGCACGGGGATATTTAGACTTGGCTAGCATTCTTAAAGCATGTGGCTTCATTGAGGAAGCCCCCTGGCTCGCAGTCATGACACCTGGCACGACAACCCCCACGAGCTTGCTGTACTGCTGTACCGCTGGTACTGCACCGCACCTGTAGCTGTTGGGTGCGGCGGTCAGCACCGAGCCGTCGTGGATCTGGCGGGTGGTGGGGTGGCGGGCGGTGACCCGCTGCCCCACGTTCAGGGCGCGCGGGAAGCCGGCAACCGCGGCCGTGTCCGCCGGCGGGGCGGCGGGGCTGCCTGCCGCTGCGTAGTGGGCGCGCACGCTTTCCCGCCACGCCTCCAGCCGCGCCCGCTCATCCTTGAGGAATTTCAGGGACAGCCGCCGAGGCCGGCCTGCAGCATGGCATGGCCTAGGAGAGTGAGCCCACTGTATCGCAAGGACCATGCATGCTGACTAGGTGCCACTATGCGCACTGTACCAAGCAAGGGGCCATGCATGCCCACCATACAAGGCGTGCACAATGCGCCAGGGCAAGCGCCCGTGCATGCAACTCTGTATGGCTCGTCCCAGCGCTGCCATGCACCTTTGGCACCCTGCAACCCCTAGATGGGCGGACTTCTCTCCACCCGGGCTACTACGGGGGCCGAGGCACCACCATAATCAGCTGGCAAGGAGGGCTGCCTTAAGGGGGGGCACTCACCCAGCCCCACCCGCACCAGGCTCCACTCCTTGCGAGTCAGCTTGCTGACGCTCCCCAGGCCCAGGTGTGCCAGCAGGGCCTGCATGAGCCGCGGCGGACAGCCACAAGCCTCAGGCAGGTGTGGGTACGGCGCACATCCCTGCACCTCGCTGTTTGGAACTAGACTCCCAGGAGGTTCCCAAGGGAGTCCCAAGCCGCGGGAGACCCCCAGGCAGCTCCCCTAACGCACCCCTCTTGGCAGGCATGTGGTCTACGCAGTTTGTAGATAAACTGTGTCAGGCCCTGGCTGCTGGAAGGCAGTGACTTTGGCAAGGTAGATAGAGTCAGACATCAGTGCCTAACCATGCGGTGTGGTGACTGCAAACCTGGGCGCAGGGTTTGCAGGCCAGTGCCTTGTGGAAGCTCGTTTCGCTATCAGCCCTGCCTACCTGTAGCGGGTTGGCCAGGAACCAGGGGCGATCGATCGCGCTGTAGAAGAACTCAAACTGGCACCACCTGCGAGGGTGCGGGCAGAGGGGGCATGCTGGTGATAAGAGCCTTACACACGAGGAGGTTGGCTGGCCTTGCTTCCAGTTCGCCCCTCACCTAACACTCACTCAGCATGCGCCACACACCTGGCAGGGGCGGCCAGGACACCTGAAAGATGCGGGTCTGGCTTATCCCTCTACCCAGGTTATCATGTCTTGACCTGGAGTAGACTGGTTAGCTGAGCAGATTGGAGTGCAACCCCTCAGGTAGCTTTCGTCAGGGTTATGTCTCATGCCACCCTCCCTTCTTGCCCCCTTATGGGGGGCCCGGCAGCAGAAGCCCCGGAACTGCACTACTAAAGGCAGGGTGCCCCATCCATAGACCTCAGCGTCGTGGCTGTCCATACCACCGCCTCCAATACCCATCACAAAACCCATGCACCGTGCTCTCAACCCTGGGATTAAGGCGCTGCGGAAGCACCGCAACGGGAGACTGCACCCTCTCACTGTCCCGCAGACGCACCTCCTGACCCTCGCGTTCAGGCAGTGGCGCAGCTGCACCTCCAGCGGCGCCATGACGACCCCGGCGCCCTCCCGCGCTTCGCCCGCCGCGCCCCCGGCCGAGGCGCCGGCGCCGTATGGTCCACCCCCTCCACCGAACAGGTGTGCGTGTGCACCGGGGCCGGGCCCCAGCGAGTGACGCCTGCTGCTGCCAAAGAGGGACTTGAAGGGGGAGACGACGGGGGGCGACTTTATGGGTGCGTACTTGCGCTGGCGGCGGCGGGGCAGGGGGTCTTTGGGGGAGGGCAGGAAGCCGGGGGGCAGCGGCGTGGGAAAGCCTGCATTCCACAAAAAGAAACGGTGGGTGGGTGGGTGGGTGGATTGGGTGGGT
>BBXU01000462.1:0-11836 GCA_001598975.1 Parachlorella kessleri
ACCTGGGAAGCCAAGGTATGGCAGGTCTGGCAGGCTCAGCAGTCCATAGCACGGCCCCCTTCTCCCAAACATACACTGTCAGTTGCCGGCCCCAGCGCACCTGGGGAGCCGAGGTATGACAGGTCCGGCAGGCCCAGGTCCATGCCCAGCTCGGTGTCGCTCAGGCCCAGCCACGCGGGGCTGCCCAGGCCGCGGAGGCCCGGGGAGGCCAGGCCCCGCAGCCCCGACCGCCGGGGGGTCACGTGGGTGCTGCCGGGCCGGGAGCGAGTCTGCGGGGAGGGGCGGGGGCAGCACTAGGCAAGAGTGGGTGTGGGTCAGGTGGTGGGGTTATTTGTCTCCATCAGAAGGGCAGGAGAGGGGCTCCCAGCACCGCCACCAGCCCGCGCTTCCTGCCCCACCGCTGCGCTGCTGCATGTGAAGCTCCAAGGAGCATAGAGAGCACGCCCAGCCCTGCCTATAGCATCAGCAGGGTCAGCACCCGGGCAGGTTACCTGCCTGCTTTCAAAGCTGGGCAACTGCCCAGCTGCACCTACAGCAGCCCCTCGGCACAGCCGTCCTGCCGGCTTTCAGAAAGCCAGCGAGCGCACCACCACACAACACCACCCAGGGGGTGTCCTCCTGTCTCCTGTCGGCATTGCCCGCACCTCCACCCCACCCAGCCTTGCCGTCCAACCACACTTCATCCGCCATTGCTGGTGCTCCACTGCAAGAGGAGAACAACCCCAGCCCCCTCATCACCCCTCCTTGCATCCCACCCACACATCCACCCCGTTGCCAGGCAGGCACAGCGTACCCGCAGCGGCGTGCTGGTGGGTGTGCGCCGGCGCCGGGTGGGCGCAGTGTAGTCCTCGTCCTCCACGTCATCCAGCGCCTCCTCCTCCTCCTCCCCTGCCCCTCCCTCCTCCCCTTCAAACTCCTCCTCCTCCTCCTCCCCTGCTGCCGCAAACTCGTCCGCCGCACGCCGCGCCCGGTGCTTCCGGCGGCGCCCGCGGCCCGCCGCTGGCCGCAAGCCCGACCCCGGGGGCTGCTGCTGCTGCCGCTGCCCCGCTGACGGCTGGGGGCTCTCCTCCTCCCCTGTCCCTGCCCCCGCCTCAGTCTCCTCCCCCTCCTCCTTCTCCACCTCTCCCTGCTCGCCGTCTGTCTGCTCATGCTTGACGCCGCCACCCCCGTCCTCGCCAGCCTGGGCGTGGCCGCCCCCGGGAGACCCCGGGGCTGACCCATGCCCAGGCCCCGGCTCTGCTGCTTCCTCTTCCTGCCCAAACTCCTCCCCCGCCTCTGCCAGGCTCAGCAGGGCGTCAATGCCCTTGGCCTCCTCCGCGGCCTCGCGGCGCCGGCCGCCCGCCGCGGCCGCCGCGCCGGTGCGGCCTCCGAACAGCCCCGCCGCCGCAGCCTGCTGCGAGCCGGCAAAGTCCAGGCGCTTGGCGGAGGCGCGGCGCTTGCGGGCGCTCTCTGTGAGCGCCTCCAGGGCGGGGTCGTAGTACTCGTAGATGTCGTCGTCGCGCAGCGCGCTGCCCCGGGGGCGCTTGGCGCTGGACTGGGGCGTGCGGCGGGAGGTCTGCAGAGACTGGACAGCAGCACTTTAGCAAGTGAGTGCGAGTGGCAAGTAGGATTTGTGGTGCCAGTGCAAGTCACCGACGTACACTTTGCTGGCAAGCTGCGAGCCTTGTGCATATATGTCTCAACGGAGGTCAGCTGCAGTAGGCTGGCATGCACTGCCGCGTCGCAAGAGGACCGCAGCCAGCCAGGGAACCCTTGCATGTCACAAACCACCCCTTGAGGGCTTGCGCCTCGCAGTTACTAGCCCTAAGTTTTCAATACCCCGCCAACTAGCCTTGAGTGCACTGCCAGCAGTACGTACCCGCGTGCCCGGCGGCGTCCTGGCAGCTGCGCTACGCTGAGGAGTGCGCCGCGGCCGGCCCCCCCTGCCGCCGCCCCCCGCAGGCCCCCTGCCAGCCCTGCCCCCGCCTGCCGCATAGCTGCCAACATCCCCCTCCCCATCCTCCTCCGATGCCTCCCCTAGCATTGCCAAGTCCTCATCCTCCGACTCTTTCTCGGCTGCAAGCAGAGCTGCCGCCAGGCCCGACTTGCCCCGGCTGCTGCGCCGGCCGGTCGCGGGAGCGCCGGCGCTGGCGCCTCCCCCTCCAGTTCCCTCCGAGGCCCCGCCAGCATGCGCGAGGCCGCCGCCTGCCGAGGACACGGGCCCAGAGGCAGGCTCGGACGGGGGCTCGGCGGCATACCCTTCGCTGCCCTGAGGTGCTGCTGCTCGCTCATCGTCACCTGAGGGGCCCGCCGCCCGCCCATTGAGGCCTTGCGGGTCTGCCTCTGCTGCCTCGGCTGCTGGCTGCTCTCCATCCTCCTGCAGAAAGGGAGCAGCCTGCCGGCCAGCTGAAGCCTGTGGCGACTGCCGCGCTGCCCAGGGGCAGCTTCAGTCAAGTGCTGAGGCACAGGAGGAGGTCTATCGCGGGCTGTACACGCAGTGGTTGGCTGCGATTCCACCCTACTAATTTGCACTGTATGCACTGGACTACCAGCTCACACCTAGCGCAGCATCATCAAGAGGCATTCCTATGCTCGACTGCATATCTAATAGCCGGGCTCCCTGTGCCACCCACACCAGCATGGCTCTTCTACCTCCCACTTGCAGGGAATCCTCCGCCTCCCCCAACCCATGCTGCCCACTCCCTCGCAGCCCCTCCATGCCAGCCAAGCACTGCCCCAGCACCAGAACAGCACCCACCCCTCCACCCCTTGCACCGCCATAGCCACCCCCCTCTCACAGCCATAGACACCCCCAGTGCACCATACAGCACACCCCCTCTCACAGCCCAAGCACAGCCATAGCCACCCCCTCTCACAGCCCAAGCACGGCCATAGCCACCCCCCTCTCACAGCCCAAGCACAG
The DNA here is from genome assembly GCA_001598975.1 of Parachlorella kessleri. Classification (NCBI taxonomy): domain Eukaryota; kingdom Viridiplantae; phylum Chlorophyta; class Trebouxiophyceae; order Chlorellales; family Chlorellaceae; genus Parachlorella; species Parachlorella kessleri. The sequence goes on from BBXU01000462.1 coordinate 2,903, forward strand.
CCATAGCCACCCCCTCTCACAGCCCAAGCACGGCCATAGCACACCCCCTCTCACAGCCCAAGCACCCACCTGCCCCACCTTGGACTGCTTCCTGGTGTACTCGCACATGGCCACAAAGGCCTGGTCAGACTGAAACTTCCTGTCCAGGGTCAGGTAGGGCTGATGCTGGCGGAACAGGGCCTCACACATCTCAGGGGACTTGCCGCCGCCCACCGACATAGACACCTGCGTTTGGGGCATTCCGCGGTGGGCCTGGAGGGGTTTGGGAAGTAGCTGACGAGCCGGGGCTGGCGCCTGAATAACGCTTGTGCTGCCTGCGGACCTGGTAGGATTCGGTCCTGCCCAGGACCCATGCACAGCCTTGTCGACCAAGCGGAGCTGCTACTATCTATCGTGCACACAGCGTAGCCTCAACGCGGACAAAGCCCGGTACGAAACCGTGCTCCTTGGGTGTTTATGAAGGATGTACAGGAGGCACCTACAACCCTCACCCCACCCCCCACAAGCCGCTCTTCCCCCCCTGCCCAGTCTAAGTACCTTGTCAAAGGCTGTGCCATACTTGTGAAAGGCCCGGAAGAAGCGGGTTAGTTCCTGCTTCTCCCAGGCAGCCGTCGCTGCCATGGCCGCAGCTCTGCCCCTTCAGCTCCTCTCTATCAGTGTTGACAGGACCAAGTTGCACACCTGCAGCAGGTAAGCAAAGACCCAAATCCTGCTTCACTGCCGGTTGGCATTAGCAGGAACAGTGCCGAGGCTTGTCCAAGGTGCCCAGGTGACACCCCCTTTCTTCCACAGCACGCCTGTCTGGTCAGTTTGTGCGCCAAGGCTGCTTTAACCGCGGCAAGCCCTGGGGGGAACCCCAGCCATCCTCGGTGGAGAGCGATGCGCAGCACCAGGGCAGCAAGACTGCTCGTCATGCACCATTGATCCAGCGCCAACCCAGCGATACAGCGTCGGTTTCACCTAGAAAAAGCCCCGCTCGCCGGGCAGAGGCCCCGAGGCTCTCACAGTGACCCCAGAGCAGATTTGCCGGCCAGGTTTCCCAAGAGAACGGGGCTGAGCAAGGAAGTGAGTTGAGGTTACAGCTTGTTCAACTGCGCCCTGCCAGCTGGGAGTGCCTCCTCTCCTGGCTGCCCATTCGTGCATCTGGACTGTTCAGGGCAAAGCACACAGCATGGGACCACCGCGGGAAACACGGAGTTCGGCCAGAGTCCATGAAAGAAGAGCATACAAGCCCTGAAAGTGAGCGTTCTTGTTGAGACTACCGCGACTGTGTGCGCCGCACCTTTGAACCCAAAACTTTTGTTTTTTGTCGCGTGGCTCGTTTCCCCAGCGTACGGCACTCCTATAACCTTGATCAGTGAGCCAGCAGCAGGCCTGTGGCGCCTGCCTTGCTCCCTGCTCGCCGCTAGAAAGGTCGCAGCACTGTAGGGCCACCAGGTGTTGAGGCAGCACCTAGCAGCAGCGTCCCCCCCTGCCAGCAGTCCCCCAGGCAGTGGGTAACACATCTCAGCACAATGTCTAGCAATCAACTTTGACGGCCGGTCGGCGGCACCGTGGTCCAGCCTTTAAAACCCAGCCTGCCTGCCTGTCATACCAGCCCCAGCATGCCGCACTCCTTGGGCTCCCCAGCACCCCTGTATGCCAGGGAGGGCAGGGACCTGCAGAAGTATGGCGCCGGAGGCGAACGCCTTGTCGCAGGGTGAGTGGAGGGCCACCTGCTGCGCCTGAGCAGAAGTTGCGGGAGCTGGGTGAAGCTGTCGCGCGCAGTGCGCCTTAGCCCTGACCTGAGAACTCATGTGAGGCAGCGCACCTTGGCCTTATGGGTGCTGTGGCTGCACCCCACCTGTCGCGGTTGTTGTGGTCGGGGATGCGACACGTTGTGTGCCGCACTGCAGGTGCATCCCTGTACGCTTCAAGCCTGGCATGGAAGGTCCCGCTGGCGTGGAGGTGCTGCTAATCACGAGCAGGGGAGGGAAGGGCCAGGTCTTTCCCAAGGTGCGGCAGGCAGGGCCCTGGTGTTGCTGTGGATCCAAGCTGGCAACCTCAACGTGGTTGTTGTCGCTGCGCCCTTAGCATGTTTGTCGCTGCACCCTGAGCATGTTGTTGCTGCGCATGCTCAGTTCACTTACACTGTGTATGTCAACTGGAATCGGTAGAGAGGCCCACCGAATTGCCAGAGAGGCCCAGAGCTCTTGTGCTGCTGACAGGCTCAATTGCCATTTGAAGTGGTGAGTTGTGGGGAACTGAGCAGGCTGAGCTGGTGCAGGGTGGTTGGGAGGTGGACGAGGACCTGGAGACGGCAGCTCTGCGCGAGACGGTGGAGGAGGCGGGGGTGCGAGGGGTGCTGGAGCTGCCCATGCTGGGCACCTTCTCCTTCCACTCACACAAGGCGGAGCGACTTCACACGGCGCACCAGGGGCGGTGCATCGCGCACATGTTTGTGTTGCACACGCGCGAGGAGCTGCCGCTGTGGCCCGAGGCCGGCCAGAGGACGCGCGCCTGGGTGAGCAGTCAGTCGAGCGCACTAAGTATCACCGGTTATCTGCTGCCATTCTCCGTCCAGTGGTGGAGCTGGGCTTCAAGGGTGGTAGTAGGCATGCCAGGGGTGTAATTGCTTGGCCTTGGTGCACGACGTCTCCATGCACATCATGGTAGGTGTCTTGGATTGAGCTGGGTTGAGTGCTGGCGCAGTACTCCTCTGTGGTCTCTAGAGGGGTTGTAGGTTCGCCTGCTATGGCGCTGATGGGTTCAAACGGTGTTCATCATTATGCAAGCCCTGTAATAAGCCTGCCCCGGCCCTGCTGCAGTGCTCGCTGCAAGAGGCGTGCCAGGCTCTGCGACACGAGTGGATGCGCGACGCCCTGTTCTGCTGGATTCAGCGCTGTGGCTGGGAGCACCTCCTGCTTTGTCAGCAGCAGCAGCCCAATAAGAACGAGCTTGCGGCAGCAGCCGTTGTGCCAAGCCTAGCGCAGCCTCAGAACGGGCATGCAGGGGCACCCCTCCTGCCAGTCGTGCCCCAGCAGCCGCCGCCGCAGGAGGCAGCGCAGCAGCAGTGTTTGTTGGGGTTGCCGGAGTCGGTTGAGCTGCCGGCTGTTGAGCGTGTGGCAGTGAAGACCTAGCTAGCGGAGGAGCAGAGGAGTGCAGAGGTTGGGGTATATGTGCTGGTGCGCGGTGGTTGTAAGGGAAGTAAGTAATAGGCTGCGAACCGGTTCAGGACGCCTGGCGTCAGGGCCGGCAGCCTGTGTAGGCTTGACGCCAATGGAGCGAGCCCAGCAGGCTCTGCAGTGCAAGGGTGCAGGTCTATTGTTATTGAAATATGTGGCCGGGTTTGTGGTGAGGTCCAAAGACAGATACACTTGATATGGGAGGCAGGCCAGTCTTCATGCATAGCAGTTGTACTGTGGTCGAGATGTACACTATTGGCACTGTCCACGGCAAGGGGCGCATCTGTATGGGGGGCGAAGGTGGTGTCTTCATATCCTTGTCCCTTGCTCATTGTTTGGTCGTGATTGGGGGATGTGGGCTCACCAAACCAAAGGGTTATGGCTTTTTCCTTGCTGTACTTTCTTCACACCGTACAGTCAGCGGACAGCGGCTCGCGGTACCAGATGCTAGGTCCTCGGGAGCTGTGCCCGCAAGTGGTTTGACATCGGAGCGTATTTCCACTCATTTGTGCCGTGTCTTCACCATCAATTTGTTCACAAATGACTGCGAGTATGAAAGGGGGCGCAAGGTTTCTGGTGCTTGCAGTCATGGCTTGCACAGCGTCCTGCTGGAGAGACAGAGATTCCTCCATCGCGGAGTCAGGCAGACTATCACCCTATTTGAACAGTTCCCTGGTGAGGTGGATGCTAAGTCCCGGTTACCCAGACAAAGCCGTCTAGCCGGCCGCCACCGACTCGGACTGATGGTTGCCAACTGCTAAACTGCAGGCGCAGCCCCAACTTCAGGTGGTCTTCGGTCAGTGGATGGCCAACCACAGCCGTTCATACGGGACGACGCAGCAAGAGGCTGCTGGCTACTCGCTCTTTGTGCAAAACCTGGGTCTGGTGGCGGCTGTCAATGCAAACACCTCCTCTCCCTACTGGGCCACTGCCAACAAGTTTCTAGACATGGGCTTTGCGGACTTCTCACAGACACGCCTGGGGGCCGCACCTCCCAGCAGCCAGCCAGCGGCAGGCCAGCAGCTGAGCGGGGTGCCGCCGAGCTCGGTGGACTGGGTTGCCAGCGGGAAGGTCTCCCCCATCAAGGACCAAGGAGAGGTAGGGCGGCACTGAGGCAAGGCATGACAGTGTAGATAGAGGCCCAGAAACCCCGGGGAGCGCGAATTCCTTGTTGTTCTCCATGATAGATGGCAGGCAAGGGTTGCAACCTGCGCCATCCTTGCTGCGGGGAACCCCAGCCGGCCCGTTCCCTGCAGTGGTGATTGTTGTTATGAGATGCGCTCGCCCTGTCAATGCTGTCTAGGGAGAGGGCTGCGCAGCAAGCTCATGCCCTTGCATGCATGCAGTGTGGAGCCTGCTGGGCCTTTAGCGCCACAGGGGCGCTGGAGAGCAAGTATCTCATCCAGCGCAATGCCTCCTGGAGCTTGTCAGAGCAGCAGCTGGTGGACTGTGTGCCTGCTGCGGGGTATAGTACCAAAGGCTGCAATGGAGGCTGGGTGACCGACGCCTTCCAGTACATATGGCAGCACAACCTCACCACAGATGCCCGATACCCGTACACGTAAGTTCCAATTCCCATGCTCGTAATCTAGTACATGCTGGTTCCACAAGAAGGCAGAGGCTTGAACTGGCCTCCATTTGGGGCGCTGGCTGGAGTCTGCAAGGCACTAGTGCGGGCAGGTTGTGGTGTGCCCCTATAAGCTAGCTGCGTGCGGGTTTGATGGCATCGCAGCAAGCGCGCCAGAGGCCTCACCAGCGGCCGGGCCCTGCTGTTGCTGGTGCTGCTGCAGGGCACTGGACGGAACATGCAGCCAGGCCAAGATCCTTGCAGGGGCCCTGCAGGGCGACGTCGTCAACTTCCAGGCGTCCCCAACCTACACCCAGACCTCCCTGCGCAGCGCGACAGACCTCAAGAGGGTGGGTGGCCCTCAATCCCGCTCTGATTACCACCTCCAACACACATGCCAGATCCATTGCTGGCCTAGCTTGCCACACAATAGTCAAGCTTGGTTGCCTGAAACCATATGTCTGCAGCAGGGAGAACGGCGCATGATGTAGCACCGCCTGTTCCTTTACCTATGCATTCACGGGCAGGTTACACAGTTTTATGTTTCCCTGTTTGCAGGCGGTGGCGATTGCTCCCACGGTGGTTGCCCTGTACGCCAACAACCTTCTGCAGCAGTACGGCGGGGGCGTGTTCCCAGCCTCATCCTGCGACAGCAGCGCCCCCAACCACATGGCGCTGGTGGTGGGGTACTCTGAGGCCGACGGCTACTGGAAGCTGAAGAACAGTGAGTTGCTGCTGTGGGGTGGAGCCTGCTGTGCACCTAGCGGGGATCTTGAGGCCCTACTAGTAGTGCAGCCTGCGGTGCCTGCTCATGCCAGCACGGGAACGGCCTGGCTAGGCCTTGTGATGTCCAGTCGAGTCTACCAGGTTCCCAGCAGCAGAGAATGTGACGCTTGCCGTGGAGCAGGCAGCCGGCAGGGCTCTGGGGAAAAGGGCGCGAGCGCAGGGGCCGGGCAGCGCAGGTGATCCACCCAAGGCGGCCTGCTATGTAGGTATCGGTAGCTCATGATGGTATAAAGCTGTTATATGTCAGAAAGCCGAGGTGCTCCTGTGCTGCCATCATCTACCTACAGGCTGGGGCAGCGACTGGGGGGAGGCGGGTTATTTCCGCATGGAGATCACGGCAGACGGCACCACCGGGACCTGCTCCATGTACTCGTATGGGGGCTACCTCCCCAGCAACGTCTCTGACCAGACACCCACCACCAAGGCTGCCACCGAGGTCACCACCTTGGATTATGCTGGCGCCAGCTCGGGTGCGCTGCAGGGGCCACGCATGGCTGGGGCCAGGCTGCTGCTGACCGTGCTGGGGCTGATGCTAGGGGCCGGGTTTGGGGGCCTCCTTTGACAGGCGAGCCAGCGGCGGTCTGTCATACGCAGGCAGGGCTATCTCAGGCCCGGAGCTGCTAACCAACGCTCGTGATGCCACCCACATACCTCGCTGATATTGACTCTAGCTGGCCATTTCCGCGCTGGGCACCCTCTCTGTGATTGCTCGTGCCGTGAATATGTTGTTGCCTTTATTCATGCCCTGCCACATTTGGCAGGCAGGCTATTCATAAATCTGTACCCTGTATTGAGCTGGTGATACTTTTTTCATGCCCTCCAGTCTCACAATCTTGCCTGGAATCCGGAAGCTCCCAAACTTGCACCTGTCGGTGGCTGCATGTCTGTATGCGGTCCTATTCTTTGTACACATGTGTGCACTGCAACTGTTTTCAGTTAGAACCAAGCTGGAGCTCACCCTCGTAGGTGTGCTCCTCAGCACATTGATTGTGGAGTCGGCTCTTGCACTGCCCCCCTACCCCGTAATGTACATTTTGAGCATTGCCACCTGCCCTTGTAAAAGATGGCAGGTATTGCGAACAGAGGAGAGGTTGGGGGAAAGTATACTGTCAGGGCTGGATGGCAATTATGCTCTGGGGCTTCAAGCAAGCCAGTTGCCTGAGTTTTAATTCAATAGGCTTCTCCCCGAGACAAATGCACAGTGTGGACTGCTAACTAGTGACAGCGCATCACTGATTAAGTGCCTCCCAGAGAGGCCCATATGGTGCTGGTCCATGCACGAACTCCCACTCTCTCTGCAGCACATGCACTGGTGCCTGCAAGGGGGTTACTTTGCCCACCTCCGTCAACTTGACAACCAGGCATGTACCTTTGCTGTGCTCCTTCCACTTAAACAGCTCCCTGGCAATAGGCACACGTCAGTTCGTCACCACGCTGTGTGTCATGTATGGTGCCTGCCTGCCGGCTACCAGTGTCGGAAGTATGGCAGCTTTGGCTCGACAGGCCAGCATGTTTTTCATGCGGCTAGGCAAGGAGCAGGACCACCCGCTCAAGCAGCTTGCAAGCAAGACTGTGCATGCTGGCGTCGGGCCCAGGCCCACACAAAAGACAACCCAGCGGCAGCAGACCGAGTGTCACCAGGGACAGGGGCCCCGCATAATTTGCTTGCAAACCACTCCTGATCACAAACCGCTACCAGCCAGGCCACCGAGGGAAGCGGGGCAAAGGGTGAGCGTAGTAGCCTGGTGGAGCGTAAGGCGGGCCTGCGGCATATGGTGGCCTCAGCGGAGAAAGAGTAGGAGGGAGGGGAGGGCTGTGGGGCTGTGGGCTGCCGTCTCGGGGCTCAGCATGGCAGAGCGGGCAGCTGGCGGCCATGCTGCAGCGCCTGCCGTGCTTGGCGTCGCACTCTGGCGGGAAGGGCGGCGGAGGAAGCGTGCCCCTGCAGGGAGCATGCCATGCACAGCACGCTCAGCATGCACACCAGGGGGGATTGCCGTACACACGCTCCCGGCCCTTCAGGAATACCGACACGGCGTTTGCTGTGGCTGACACATGTTGAGGGCTTCTTGTGCAGTGCAGCCACGGCTTGGGCAGCAAGGGAGCCACACGACCTGCAGGCACCTACCCTGCAAATGCTGCAGGGAAACCATGGGCTGCACCTGGAGCGGCTTTTCTCATACTGAAGCTAGCTGTCTCTCACCAGCTTCCACCAAACGGTCGTAGCTCCACACATCCTCCTGTCAGAACCATGCAGTCCTGGAGGAACTCGTATCCTGCCAACTCCTGCAAGCATCACCCATAGGCTCCTAACGAAGGCACAGGGGCGCCTCATCCACGCGGTTCTTTGGAAATTTTTGGTCACGCACCAAACGCTGTCCTCGTGGGACATGTAGGTGTCACAGCCACACACTGGTCACTTGTCAGGGAGGCGATGCTGCAGGCCGAGCACGGCTGAGGAGTGGCAAGCTGTGCTACATGCCGATTGGCACTGGTGCCACCTGTAACCATCCATAACTCAAACCCCTCTCAAACCCCTCTCAACTCAAACCCCGAAGTACTTCCCTTCCCTTATCCCTGGTTTCCCAAGACCATGTGCAAAGGGGCCACCGGTGCCTCCAAGTGCAGCCACTGGAGTCTACCACCTCCCTGCCCACACCCATGTCCAGCAAACCGATACACAAGCGCAGGCAGCACACTTCTCAGGCCCAAGCCCCCTGCGGTTTGAGCAGTGCCACACTGACCATGCCATCGGCAGCCTCAGCTAGGTCGGCAGGCGGCGGCACCAGGGCAGCCAGCCGCTGCAGGGCCATGCGGGGCGGGTGGTCCTCCAAGCAGTTAAGCAGGTGGAGTTTATAGGCGAGGAAGGTGAGCGCCCCTGCACGTACAACAGCAGCAGCAGGCCTGCTGTGCTGAGGATGGATGGGGCAGGCAGCAGTAGACAGGTGCGGTACTGCCTTGCCGAAGATGGCACGAGGGAAGGACAGGTTCGTCTGGACGCCCCAGGAATTACCGCAGATGATGTCAGGCTGGTGCGAGGCGCACCATGCTGAGTGCACAGTTGTCCACGGCAGGTGCATGCCTCGTACGACTCCTGGCACGGGGAGGTGCAGCATGTGAGCGCATGAAGGCAGGCAGACCAGCCTTGAACCCCTGCCCGCCACCTTACCCGCCTTCAGCCCAACTTTTCCATAGCTCAACTCAAATAGGTGGGGCCGATCTTTGGCGAACCACCAGATGCCATCTGCGCACATTCAACCTGTGGGGTTAGCCTCCCAATGCTGAGATGGTGGAGTTTGCGGCGTACGGCTCTTAGCAGAACGGCTGGTCCAAACATCCTAAAATCCAGTGCGTAACCCAAAAATGCGCCGCAAAACAGTGCAAGTGACACACTACACAAGCAGCAACATGCAAACCCCC
>BBXU01000463.1:0-15497 GCA_001598975.1 Parachlorella kessleri
CCCCCAACCACCACCACCACCACCACCACAACACAACACACCCACAAACCCCCATGCTGCGCTTCCACCCACCGGGTGCGAACCAGCAGTCAACCGGGATGTGGAACCGGTCATCCAACTCTGGCCGCGGTGCCCAGGGCCAGTCCAGCAGGTACAGCGCCAGCCGACACTCCAGCTCCAACACTGCGGGGGAAGGAGGGAAGCAGTGGGGGCCATGGAGGGCGGGATGACTGCCAGCTGGGTGCTAGCGCTAGGGTATGACATGAAGGAAAGGGGCGATCCGCGACTTCCAGCCCAGGTTTCTGACGCCTCTTGACACTGCTGGGGCACTCAAGAGTCTCTGGTGTGCCCAGGCCAGCCACTCGCTCTCACCTGGGTCCCAATGCGGGCGGGCCAGCCTGTCAACGAGCTCCCCTGAGACAGGGAGCGGCGGCGCGGGCGTACCCGCCGCGGGGGCGGGCCTCGCCGGTGGGGACAGAGCCCGCCGCCGAAGGAGGGACTTCCGAGGTGAGGGTTGGACATCCACTTGCTCACACCTGCTGCGCTTGCTGCTCCTCTCACCTAGCTGCCGCACCTTGGGTGATTGCGAGCCTTGGGAGATCGAAGAGGGCGCAAGCGCCTTGCTGCTGTGCGATCGGGGCGCCTTACGATCACCCCTGTGCTGCTCACAGCTTCTGGCCCCGCGGGGAGCACCCCCTGCACCCTCCGTTCCCCCGCTCGTTGTCTTAACCCCTGCCCTGCCACATGTCGCTGCCTGGGCACGCTGTGCCGTGCTAGAGCTTGGCTCGATTAGTCCGCTATGTGACCCCAGGTCCATGTTGCTCCCCAGGCTGTCCAGCTCCCCGCTCGTGCTGCCGCCGCTCCGCTGCCCGGCCGCCATGCCCACCCCTGACTGCTGCCCCTGAGGGGCGGTCACGCTGCAATGCAAGCCTGGCTGGGCAGGTGCTGCTGCACCAAGGCCCTCCACAGGGGTCCCAGCTGTCACTTCTGCAACTGGGTGGTCGGGCAGGCCTGGGCCCTCGTGTTCGCTGCTTTTCAGGCGGCCCTCCGATGGCGATTCTGGGGGCAGGACCTGCTGCCGGTCGATGTCAGGGCCCGGTGCACGGTTATCAGACAGAGAGATGCAGGCGTGAGAAGCTGCTGGCCACGCTGGCGCTGCAGCACATGAGAGTGGCAGACCTGCTGGGGCACCTAGGCATGCTGCTTCTCCCACACTGGGGACGGGTGGTGGGGCAAGAGCGGATGCGAGACTGAGGACCGGCAGGTGGGCGACCCTGGCAGGTGCTTGAATGTCGGCAGTGCATGCTGCCGGCTGAGTCTGGCTGCTGACATGGTCCGGTACTGAAGCCTCTGGCTCCCCTGCCATGCAAGCAGCCTCAGCTGCACATCGTGCGCCAGCTCTGCCTGCACGATGGGCAAGCCCTCTTGCAGGGTGTCAGCAACCAATCCCTGCGAAGGAAGCTTAAGGAAGAAGGTAGACTCTCACAGCGGGGGCTGTTGGCTCGCCTTTCCAGCAGACAACCATGGAGCAGCCGGTTCTCTCTGTGCAGCGAGCTACCTTGCCTTGTAGGCGCGGGTCCCTTGGGCAAAGCACCCCGCTGCCGGATGCCAAGGCCTGGCACCTGCTGCTGGCTGCAAGCCCCGGCCCCGCCACAGAGCCTGCTGCCAGTGCTGCCATTGCTGGCCCTAGACCCTGCTGTTGCCATCTTGGTGCCTCACAGGCAGCTGGGGCTGCTACCCTGACCAGCACTGCAACCGGCTGCGCCAAATGTGCCACCATGCTGCCGGCTACCGCCCTCTCATGAGCCGCCGCATGAACCGCCAAATGACTAGCGGGTGCTGCTGCTGCTGCTTGGAGTGCCGCCAGTCGAGCCGCCGAGCCTCGCTTATCCCTCAGTGTCAGCAGCAGGGCGGCTAGCGCCTTGGCACCAACGGGCAGTGACCCGTCTTCAGCCCTGCCTTGCTTGGCAAGGACCTTGCTCAGCAGCCCCAGGCTGCCCTCCAGCTGCCACTGGAATTGCGCCACCTGTAAGGAATCGCAGGCAAAGCAGGCCAGGCAGTGAGTATCACCCATAACTCGATTATGTGATGCCTATCAAGTGTCACCAGCGCATGTAAGTTTCGTGGGCAAGCTTTGTCAGGCCAACAGCAACTGAGCAACGAGCAGCAGAGCTAGCACATCCTCCCCCAGCATTCACAAAGCAGTTCATCATTAATCAAAAAAGGTAAGGCCTACCTCTTGCATGCTGCTCATGAGGCTGGGCCACCTACTTTGCAACTCCCCCAGCTCAGCCTGTACTCCCACCTGCACCTCGCACATCCACCCATCCATTTTCTCACCACGATGCAACAGTTCTGTAGAGTTGCCATTGCCTCGATGACTGCATGGCTGTACTGGCTGCCATATGTAGTTTCATGCCTCATTACGCAGGCCACTGCCTGTTGCTTGGGGTCAGCCAACACGGTACCTGGCAGGGACCTATAGCTCACCTCTGTGTCGTTTATGCCCTTGGACGAGAGGAAGCGCACAGGTAAAGCACTCACGTTGCTGTTCTGTGCAGAGGAATAGGCAATACGACAGTTGATTTGACAGCTCCTTTACTCTCTATGGCGAGCACAGGGAGCAGAACTTCACCCGTCAGCCGTTACCAGAGTCTGACCTGAGAGACGATGTGCACCACCCACGTGCCACTGGGCTGCCTTTCCGCAGCATGAATTTGTTGCCAGCTGTAGACGCCTCTCCGCTTGGCGCGAACCAGCAAGCCTCGTACCACAGACAGCCCTTCTTGTTGGTACGCAGGTTGCCCTGCATGAGAGAGCCGTAGGGCTTGCACCCACATGCAGAAGCTGCCACTTGCACTTAGATGTTGCAGAATTCGGACTTCACAGCAAATTCCAAACTTGCAGAGCCTACCAACCCTGCTGCCAACCTGCTGCCAACCATGCTGCTAGTGCGCGATATTTGACCACCCCAGTGTGTCTTGCTAACCTTGCAGTACGGCCTCAAAGTGGAGCAGGTCGGCCAGCAGGGCCGCTCCCACGGCCAGAGAGGCCGCCGTGGCAAGGGAGCACTCTGCAAGGCTTGCTGCCTTGCTGCTGGTGCAGTTAAATGAGGGAGTTGCTGTGGTCTGAGCCATTGCTGTGTTAGCCTGCTGCAGGCCATCCATTCTGTTCCCTGCACCAGTACCTAAGCTAAAGCTGGGCTGCAGCTAGGGCACGAGAGCCGTGCTTCTTGAATTGTAGCCTGATATCAAAGGAGATGTGCGCTGCAACCAACACTTCATACATCGATCGACACCAGAACAAGTCGAACACGAGTGATTGGCAGGATCACGATAAGTGGATTACTCCACTTAAACTGCAGTCACCTGCCTTTCGAATCAAGTAATATCCGACGATCAGCACTACATGGAGCATTCCTCTAATGGGGTCGGCATAGTTATTGGCGCGCAGCTGCGCGCAGGAATTCCGTTCAATTGGCATTAACCTGAAACCCCTGGGGTCACCCGCCAGGCCACCTGCCTGGCCGATCCAACGGCCTGCCCAAAATAGAAATTTGCAGCTTTGCAGTGAACTGGGGTCCCCACTTGGTATATGTCTGATTGAAAGGGTGTGTACTTGTGTTGTTAGGGTCTCATGTCTGGCAGACCATCTGATAACCTCGTCCCTGACGCTAAGAGACGAGCTGGGCGGCAACTTACCAAGGACGACGGCAGCGACGATGACGGCGAGGTGACCATTTTTTGCCGACAGCAACCACCTGATCACTTGGGCTTTCTGCAGTAGCTAGTTCGTACCTCAGGCAAACAAGCAACGCCAGTCGGGACGCCTCCAGAGAGATGCCCGCCTTGACTGCAGCAGTCCTATCTTGAGACCGAGCCAAGCACAGTTCTGAGCTTGGTGCAGGCAGTAGACCCAGGCAACTTTGCCCGTGCCAGTGATGATGTTCTGAAGAAGCGGAAAATCATCAAGGCGCGGCGTGGGCCGGGCGAGGCCATGCCTGCAGCAGCCAACCCGTTTGCCGGCTTGGCGCTGCCAACGGGCGGTGCTGCCGTGACGCCAGCGGCGACCCCTGCTGCTGCAAATCCATTTGCCGGCATAAATCTGTTCCCTGCCAAGCCGGCAGACCAGCCTGCAACTAGCACAGATGCCAAGGCAACAGAAGCGGGCGGAGGCGGGCCTGCTGCGGGTGATGGGCAGCCGGCAGCTGAGGCTGAGGCTGAGCAGCAGGGTGCTGAGGAGCAGCAGCAAGAGAATGGCACGGAAGCGGCTGAGGAGCCGGCAGCCGCGGAGCAGGCGGCAGCCCCTCAGGAAGAGCCAGCAGTGGGCGGCACTGATGCAAAGGGTGCTGAGGAGCGGAAGGAAGACACAGGTGCCAAGGAGAGCACAGCAGCTACTGGCGGCCCTGCGGCAGCAGGCGGCGGGTTCGGCTCGCTGGCCGGCACAGCCAAGCCGGGGGGCCTGCTGTTTGGCGGCGTGGGAGCAGGTGGCGGTTTTGGGTCTCTAGGTGAGCTGATGCGCTAAGTTGGGAGGCGGGGTCGTAAACTGCAAAGCTTTTGCAGCGCTGCTGGCATGGGCGTTGTGCCTGGCTGGCCGTCAGTTGCATAGCGGAGGGTAAATAAAGGTGGCAGTCACTGCAGCTCAGTCAGAAAGGACGGGCCTTGAATGAACCCTCGCTGTGAGCTTATGTAGACGCCGCACTCAGTGGATAATTTACACAAGGGACAGTCTGCTAGGGCATAGATGGGCATGGGTGCGAAGTACATTGCAATCTGCATGCAGTGCATGTGCAGGCTGTTCATATTAAGCCACCTTAGAAGATATGGGTTCGCTGTCTGGGACAGGCCATCTAACCATGAGAGTGTAGTAATGGAAAAGACCCCTGCCTGCCTTCCTCCCCTTTCACCAGCCTCTGCTTCCAGCGGCGCCGCCTTCTCGTTTGGCGCCGGCGCCTCCGGTCCCGCCGGCGGCGCCAGCGGCAGCCTCTTTAGCTTCTCCACCGCAGCAGCCCGCGGCGAAGGCGGCGCCACCTTCAGCTTTGGGGCGCCCTCGGGGGCAGCGGCTGCCGCACCCACGGGGGGCGGCAGCATCTTCGGCACGCATGCCGCCTTCGGCACTGCCACCGCCGGCGCCTTCGGTAGGTGCAGGCTCCGTGCCCATGTGTATACCAGCTAGGGCTTGCAAGGCGAGCTTTGCAGGCCCATATTGTGTGCGTAGCGGCTTTGAGAGCGTATTGTTATGACACATCTACCAGACCTGTGCCCGCACCCGGGTTACCAGGTTCATTACCTACCCCTCTGTGCTGTGCATGCCCTGTCCCACTGTGTCTGCACCTTCCAGTGGAGTCATGCCCTACTCTGCCTCCCATACATCTTTCTCACCGGCACTCCTGCGATCTTGTGATGCCGCAGGGGCTGGGGGCGGGGCCGGCGCGGCAGGCAAGCCGGCAGCGGCAGCGCTACCGCAGGAGCAGGCAGTGGCCACGGGGGAAGAGGGTGAGAGCACTGTCTTCTCAGGTATGCGAATGGCTCGCCCGCTCGCCAGGCCGCACTGGCAGGCTGCCCCTGCTCCTTTGTAACCGGCTGCACTGAGGCCCGGGGCATGGGATGCGCGGTCAGCACAGTGCGATTCAACATGCATAACACAGAGGGGTGCTGCTGGGAAAGTGAGGCATTACTTGTCAATGGTGGCAGGTGAGGCGTGTAGAGCAGAGCTAAGGGAGCTGTGCGCTATTTGTTGTTGCTGCCATGGCAGTACAAGCCCAGTATTACCTATCTGCTCCCCGGTGGGCAAGCAGGCAGATGTCATTGCAGGTGCTGGGTTGACTGCTGTGACCGGCTCAGCGTGGCTACATGGTGTGGTTCCTTACGTGACCCGCAGGAGAAGGAGTGCTCTTCGAGTTCGATGCGGCCAAGCAGTGGCGAGAGCGCGGCAGGGGCGAGATGCGTGTGAATGCGGCACCTTCTGGCCAGGTTTGCACAGAGGCGCCGGGCACACTTTGGCGGGGGGCCTGGTGAAGGGGGGGGGGGGGGGGGGTACCGTAGGATGGCCCCGTGCGGCCTGAGCGATGACTACCTGAAATATGGAGCAACCTCCTCTATTTGATTTTAACTGCTGGCGTTCCGACACAGGGACTGGCAGAAGGGAGGCTGCGGGTGCCCAGCGCCACAAAGTGCAGCACAAGCCATGTCATATACCCTGAAGCCTCCGGTGGTTCATAAGTTGCTAACCCATGGTCCAGTGGCAGCTCCCAAGCCGCTGCGCACAAGCAGCAGCAGCAGCCAGGCTTTGAGTGTTCAACCGGTGTGCAACGTCACCGCCTGCAGGCGCGGCTGGTGATGCGGCAGCGCGGCAACCTGCGGCTGCTGCTCAACGCCAACCTGTGGGCGGACATGCAGGTCACCAAGATGGAGGGGGGCAAGGTGCGGAGACCAGGCGCGGAAGGTGTGCTGTAGCTGTTTGTGGAGTGTGGCGCTGTTAGCCCCAGGAGGCTGTCATGCCTGCCGGCGTTCTGTCTGGCGCATGGCCAAGTGTGCAGTCGGTTGAGTTCCTTGCCTATCAGGTGTACGTTTAGGTATCATGCCTTTGCCGGGGCCATTTGCGTGCTCATGCAATCTCGCAAGTCAGTACCTGTTGGCGTGCTAATTCAGGGCGCGACGTTTGCGTGCATCAATGCTGCGGTCCCAGAGGATGGCTCACCAACGACGAAGGGGGACGAGGGCAAAGAGGGCGCCACAGAGGAGGCGCCGGCGCCGGCGCCTTCGAAGGATGCCAGCTCAGCTGCCGCAGCGCCCAAGCTGGCCACCTTTGCCTTCCGCGTAAAAACCGCTGAGATCCTGGAGCAGTTTGTGGCCAGCGTGAATGCTTACAAGGCCGGCAAGCAGCAGGAGGCAGGGCAGGCAACAGACAAGGCTGTGTGAAGGCGCTGCCAAGCTGGCACTACCTGGAGCTAGCTAGGGATTTTGGCTGTGATTAGCTGCGTTGCGTATGGCTGCTTGTGCTTGTTTCGCCGTGTTGTCTGCTTGATAAAGCTAGGCTCGAGGTGCTGGCCGGCCCTATTGTGGCTGTCAGACTCTGTCATCCCAGAGTTGTGTAGTTGTGACAGCCCAGTCAAGGGCTCCTCAAGGTGAGATTTTAGAGGGGCAGTAGATTGCAATGCTTCTGAGCTCTCTCAGGGCGACCCTTGCCAGGTGTGGGGAAGCATGCTGGCCACACCTGGCATTCATAAACGAGGCCATGCTGAAAAGACCAGATAGGCAACATGACCGTTGTTATATTTGATGGTCCAGATACAGGAAGCTGGCATCCTGTCCACAGCATGCTTGTAAGCAAGGTCTTAACCAGCAGGCTTTGGGACCTGGGGGCCAACCTGACTGCGAAAAACTACTACCTGCAGCGCCGCGTAGGATCAATACGAGTTTCTTGAAAGCATGATTGAATACTCAGCAGGAAAACACAGCTCAAAATGTTTCTTGTTCACCAAGAAGCCTGCGCACAAAGACATCACAAATGCCAATTGGCATCCCACCACACCATTATGCAATGTATGAAAGCCGTGCTAAGCACCTGCATGTAGAGCTCCTAATAGCTCCTGCCTAGGAGCAGCCTGACATCAAATGCAACAGCTGCCTAGCATATAATGCCAAACTGCCGCTTACAGCATGCATCCTGCTTCAAATCCGGGGAGCAGGCCGCTCAGATCTCAGGCAAGACACAGAGCACAAGTGCATAGACCCCTGTCGGGCCCAGTCTCCTGATACCTTGTCTGTGACGCATTACCTGCCACCCTCAATAAAAACAAAACCCCTCCCAGACCAGGCCCTGTAACTAGTTAGGAAGCTCGCAAGCGGACCTCACTTCGCTGTCTGCGCCTGGCTACCATTGAGGATAAAATATGCCACCAGGAGAGGTAGACACTGTACTACCTCACTCCCGCAGCCCAGCGCCTACTGCCCGGCTACCTGCCTACCACCCCCCGCTCATGCACCTCCCGCAGCTCCTGCACCTGCCTCCGGAGCGCCGCCACCTCCCCCTCCGCCGCCCCCAGCCGCTGCTCAGCCGCCTCCAGCCGCCCGCACACCTCCTCCAGCCGCCGCCCCATCTCCGCTTCCATGCCCTCCATGCTCTGCATGCGCTCCCGCGAGGCCTGGAACTCGGTGAAGCTCCAGAACAGGGTCAGGCCCACCGCCGCTAGCGTGGCAAGCGACTCCAGGTTCCCCTCCCGGATGATCGTCTTGTCGGTCAGCTGGTTGGCCTGGGTCACCAGCCACTTGAAGGCCTGCAGCAGCAGCAGCAGCAGCAGCAGGAGGAGGAGGAGGAGGAGGAGGAGGAGGAGGAGGAGGAGGAGGTGGTCAGCCCAGGGAAGTACCTAGCCTGATGTTAGAGCTTCCCACCACCCTTTCGGGTAAGTCAGGTACAAGGGGTGGGGCTTACGGTGGGCGACTGCTGCCAGCCAACCCAGCTAGTGCATCTCATGCCCAGGGGCTGTGCAGGGCTGACAAGTGCTCAGCTGGCAGATGCAGACGTGCAGGCAGCATTGAATGAACATGGCGCCCATGCTGACCTGCCCCGCATGGTGTCCACCTCAGCTCAACAGCTTTGCAGAGGATAAGCTGCCTTAGCAACCCAGCATTGAAGTGGTGCCCAACATGCGTCAGGTTGCCATGCACGCAGGGCAGCAGCTACGAGCATGCTACGCTCGAGCACCGAGGTCAGGTCAAATGCTCACCGGGGCTATCTCTCTTCGAAACACCGTCAGGAGCACGGCTGTTGCTACTGAGCCTCCCAGCATCAGGTTCCGCCCCGTCAGCAGGTCCTGGGTTACAGCACACACGGGGTCAACATGCGTTCTTCAAGCAACACTACGATAGGTAAGAGGCCAGCTGGTGGGCACCACCTGTACCTCGTCCCTCGCCCTGGTCACTGGTGCACCTCTGCGACTGTGTGCAGAAACATGAAACCACACATGTGCGCTTGCCCATGCATGCATGAAGTGCCAGCCAGGGGTGTGCCAGCTTGCGTAGCAACATTCAGCCACATATGCGCGCTTGGCCACGCACGCACACAGTGCCGGCCAGGGGGTTGCTTGCCAGCGGCGCTGCCAGCTCACCCTGGGAGATCTGGACAAGGGTGGGCGGGTCCCGTCAACTCCAACCGTGGTGGCCATGTGGTTCCCACTGCTTGATGCTGCGCCACTTTGGAAAGTACCATTGTTGTCATCTGCTGCTTGGGAAGCCTGCAGGCTCACACTCGGGCCAGTGCTTACTATGTTTTAGCAGTTGCAGGCGCCCACCAGATATGGGAGGCAACAAGAACGGAGGTCACGCAGGTGGTCTCCACCATTTTATATTTAATACTGGAAGCAGCAGCCTTTCCTCACCTTCGAAGCAGTGGTACAGCCGGCCTCGACAGGCTTACAATCTCCCTGCTGATGGGTACTGCTGCGGGGTTCGGTACTGCCGTGGTGTAGCCTAGTGTTGGAGGGTACAGCCTGCTCGGCCTCAGCAGGCCTCCGTTCAACGTTGGGAGAGACAGCCTGGACCCGTGATCGCCAACGACAGGGTGTGCGATGGTGAGCAGGCGTCAACACAAGCTTCCCAGCCCCGTGCAGCCAAGGAGTGATCATCGTCCAGGGGTTGTCAAGAATATAGACATAGCATAGGTCTTGGGTTGCTGGATTGCACCCCATGAGAACCCTCTAACCTCACGTCCTGCGCGCCAACTGAGCGTGCTGGGGTTGCAGCGTGCTGACCTGGCAACTTTATGCTTGGATGACAGCCTATGCTTGGGTGAAAGTCTTTGCTAAGCTTGCATCCCACATCTGACGCCTGAACCTGGATGCAAGTTATGATCACTTAGACTTCGCCTAACGCAAATGTGTTAGCTATGGCTTACACTAACAACCGAGCTTGGCAAACCAGAGGACCTGGAGTGGTGGTTTGACCAACCTCAAAGGCCAATACGCATTGGCACCTCTCACAGGGATAACAACGATAACTCATGACTCAGGGAAGCCATCACAACCAGTCAACTTGTAAGCACCCTGCCACTTGCATTGCTCTGCGATGCAACCAAGATCACAAACAACGACACAAACTAGCAAGCAACTAAGCCTCACCTACCTAACGACTCAACACAGTGCCAAGGAGACAGGGAGGATATGGCGAAAGAACAGCAGGAAGGTGTTTGGTGAACGAGCACCGTGTCGATGAGATGGCAGGCCAGACAGCCCCAAACTGAGCTCCCCCAAGCGACACCAGCACACTAACTCAACCAAGCACCTCTTGAACTACTCCTGTACCACTGCTGGGACAACCCTCGCGGGTGCCACCTGTGGCCTGCCAGCACATTTAAAAACACTTGGCGTCAAGTAGCCAAGCCGTGCCTCGCCCCGCTGCTTCCATGCCAGGTGAGCAGCTTCAGCTGATGGCCTTCATACAAGTGCGGGTGGAGCCCTTACTCTTCAGCCCACACCAATACTTTCCCCCATCAAATTCCCAAGACCTGCTCCACCTCATCTCGCACCACAGGCTAAGGTATCACGACGAACTTCCGGCGGCACTGCTTGGTGCTGTTATGCAGCTCCCTGCACTGCTACGGCCAGGACAGCATCCTCATACACACATCCCCCCCACCCCCCCCCGTCATCTCCACCAGCGCGCGGTCACAGCCCAAGTGGCAAAGAATAGTCCTCTCTATCAGAACTTCAAAGACCTGCACACACGAGGCTCTCACACTTTGCCCTTCAGCAGCTAATAACCCAGCATCAGATTGGCCGCCCGGTGAGGAATGAGCTGCATATCAGAGATGCCAAAGTGCAATAGGAAGTTATCTGGGTTGAGCCTTCACACGACACCTGACCCCACCCACATCTCCACCCCTTGTTCCCGTGTGGGCTGCATGCAAGGACGGCCTTACGGGAAGGTTGCCGCTCACCAAACGCAGAGAGAGTTGCTTCTTGGGCCAAGCAGGCCGCAACCCCGGCTGCAAGCTGCCTCTGCTGCTCTGCCAGTTGTGCCTCCTTGGCCCTTGCAGCTGCTTCCCGCTGCCGAACCTATGCCCAGGCATGCTCCAACTCCACAGACTCTTGTTCAAACTGCTGCACGCTTGCCATCAGCAGCTGTTTGCTTCGCTCGTTGTCCTGCTCTTTTGCCACCAGCAGCTGTTCCCTGCGCTGCATGTCCTGCTCAAACCGCCGCTTCCTCGCCTCAAGACGCTGCTCCCCCTTATGAAGCAGGATCAGCACAGCATCCAGAAGGGTCCAGCCCCTGGCAAGCCGCGCGCGTTCTGCTTCAATCCCATGCGACGAGACTTCCTGCTGCTGCTGCTGCTGCTGCTGTTCCTGTTCCTGCTGCTGAAGCTCCCCAAGGCCGGTTTGCACTGTGTTACGACGTGCAGTCGCACTAAGCAACTCCACATCAACCGGCTCCCGCTTGGCTGCTGCCCACTTTGCCTCTGCCGCAGCAGCACGCTGCTCTTCCGCTGCTTCCTTATCATATGCTTCAATTTGCGCTTTCAGTCGCAGCCACACTGCGTGTTGACGCTGCAACTCGGCGTCGGCATATGTTTGTGCGCCCTCAATGCCCAGCTCCATAAGCTGACTCCTAAACTCTGCCAAGTCGTTGGGGACATTCTCCGCCCGCTGGATAGCTTCTGCGATAATGTCAATGATTGCAGGGCTGAGGCGAGTTGATGACTGCTGTGCTGCCTCCATCTGAGGTATTGCACCTGCCAGCCGCCGCTCTGCACGCCAGGCTTCAGGGTTACGCCGTGGCCAACCTTGGTGCTCCTACTGCCTCTGCGCCTCCCCTCTTGTTTGTACTGGATGTCTCCTTACCCCTCAGATATACCTGCTCAGCCCTCTTGTGTGCCTGCAAGATAGAGAGTGTCCAAGTAGGTCGTTTCGACTGACCAGGGTGGTGACATGTGAACAAGTCGGCATACAACTGAAACTTCACGTTTCATAGGGACTCGTATTGGGCCGGTTTAAGGGTGGGCAGGTACAGCGAACAGAGAGTGAGTGGCGAACTGTACTGACAGAGCTGGATGCAAAGCTGAATGCTCCTGCGTCTTGCCTGAGTAATGCTGATCCTCAGCTGTCAGCTTCCTAGGCTGCTCAGCATCAGAACTGGGGGCGTTTCCTCTCCGTTCCCCAGAGCACCTGGACAGTGTTTCGGAAATAGCAGTCTCCAGGTGACCTGGAACTACCGTACTGGCTGAGCAACTCCCACCACCAAAAGCTAATAACAGGGTTTGATAGAAGTGCTTATCAAGCACTGCTTAATCAACTCCGAAAAGGCCCGGTCGAAGAAATGGGAAGCGGGAAGTGCCACCTGGCCTGCCAGGCTGGCCTCCATTTGAAAACATTAGAGAGGACTCCGCTACATGCTGGGTTCACAGCCTCACCATGCAGGCTAGGGTGCGCATTCCCATTTTCGGCGGGATTAATAGTGAACAGCCTCTGCAAAGCTGGCACATGCATGCATGTGCACAAGACAGTCATGAAGGTACGGGTTCCTGACACGCAATGGTTCTGTAGGCCCCTTAAAAGTTGTTGATGGTGCAGGTGGTCCATACCAGATATAATAGTTGGGGCACACTGCACTGGCAACAGCGTACTGCCCTTGTGCTCTTAGCCTTGCAGAGGCTGAACACCCAACATATAGCGGGACGTACCTGTGGCGGTTGCTGTTGGTCTTGCAGAGGCTGTACATTCAGCGTACTGCTAGGCGTACCACCGGCAAGTTGCTGGTCTTGCCTGAGCTGGAATTGATCCAAGTAAATGTGGCCATGCATGGTCCATATGGTGAGCTGCGAGCTTATGGCCCTTCGCTACTAGGCAGGAGGGCAAATGCTGCGCTGCACTCTCCACTGACCGTGCCATCCGTGACATCAGTGACCCAGTTAGAACAAACTCATTGCTTGATACAAGACTGTGCATTCCACCTGGCTGGACCAAAAAACGCAACACCAAGGAAAATGTCGCACTGCCCCCAGCAACTATCCTACATGGCCACTAAGCCCAGTGCTTGTATTCACTGCGGAAGTAGACAGACCAGACCACCTTGTCACGGCACATTCATCAACGGATACAATGCCACAAGCAACCTTCAATTTCACATATACAGGCTACCAGCCCCAAGCCTCTACTGCCCAGACACAACCAAACAGCCACCAGCAAAAGTCGGGCCGGCGGTCGGTTAGCACGCAACACCAGGCCCAAACCCCAGCGCTGCTGCTTTGCTGCTGCCTCACTGCGCCCCGAACCCAACCTGCTTAGTGACGTCCACCGGTGAGGCGGGGGCAGCAGCCTCATCTTCCGCAGTCACTTGCGGGACCTAAAAAACAAAGGGGTGTGGGAGGCATCACAGTGCCATCAATGAAGGCCAGAGCGGCCCGAGAGAACCAAGGTAGGCTTGCAAGGGGATATCGGTGCATAAATTAAGCCATACAGGTATATCACTGCGGGAGTACACAAAAGGGGTGAGGAAAACCAGGGCCAATACACCCCCCCCCGGGCCCTCCCATGGGCGAGGGGGCGGGCGGGCGCTGCGCGCTAGGCGACTGGAATCCCGCGAAGCACACGGCCTGCCCTCGTGCATTTGTCGAGGGCTGCTGCGCATGCTTTGAGGGCCTTCCAGGCTCCCAGCAGGCAGGCATCAGCTCTTTCATGTGCTGCGCGGCCACAACCACTAACAGCTGGAGGCAGACAGCAGGCTGCGGCTACTTGGGCGCCGCAACCACGCTGGCAGTTTACTCTGTCTCGGCTGTAACCTCAGGCACCTGCTCCCGCATGGATGCACACACACGCCACACTCACTGATGCAGAAGGGGCCAGGCCGGCATGTCAAGGGCGGCTAGCAAGGGGCCACACAGGCGTGCAAGACTTCCAGCGGATGCCTACCCACAAGTGCAAGCAAGCTAGCCGGTTACAGGAACAGAAAGAATACATGGTGAGAGCTTACCTGGGCCATGTGCTCGCGCAGCAGCAGGATGTAGAACATCTCCAGATATCTGCAAGGGACACAGCACAGCGTGCGCAGCAGTGCAGCCACGTCAGCAGGCAGGCAGGAGCATGAACAGCTCGGGGGCAGCGCGCGGTTGGGGGACAGCCCATCATGCACGACAGCGGTGAAGTTAGCCGCCAGCTTTAGTGCACTGCAAGCTTGCGTTGTACAGAGCCCGCGCGCCACACACTTGCTGCCAAGGGGAACCAGATACACGTGGCCAGGCGCAGGCAGACGTGGACACCAGGAAGGCAATGCCTTGTGTTTGGGGGCAAACCGTACAGGCAGGGACACCCGCGCAGGGCTCACCGCTTGGTCTCGCGGCGGTCCAGGTTGCTCACGTACTTCCTGCGGTGTGGGCAGCAGTACCAGCCACGTCACCAGGCGGTACAGCCGCCATACCAGCGATGCACCAACCGCAGCTGGCAGCTCAGCACGCCATGGGTCGCTCTCAGCGGAGCAGTAGGCGGGAGCAGTACACCGGCAAGGAAGAGCACCAGGATGTTGCCTTGCGAGAGGCTGTCAGACACTCCGACAGCATTCCCTGGATGATGATGACTCGCAGGCTGGTCAAGGGTGACTACAGGCCTGCAGCAGGCTAGTCACCTGCCTGGCTGCCAAAGCCTCACCCCCACTCACCAGAAGGTGTAGATCTGGGAGAGGGTGACCAGGCGGTTGGCGTAGATCTCCCAGGTGTACCTGCACCCAGTGCCAACAGCATAGCGCGGTCAGCGTGCTCTCAGCATCATGCTTATAACTTGGGGATGGCTGATCCTCCAGCACAGCACAGCACAGCACTAGCTGAACAACCAGGTGCCTTGGCAGTCTGGCTGGATTGTCAGCCGCACTGCCAGGGTCACGCAGCAGAAGACTCCCTGTGTGCTTTCTTCTCCCTCTTAAGGTGGGAAATTCACACAGACCTGCCTTTGCCTCCAGCAAGTGTTTTGCTTATTTCCCGCTCAACACCGTGTCAAGAGTCCACTGAAATGACGGCGACCTTCATGTACGCACCTGAATGCGTCCCTCAAGCGCACAATCCCCCCCATCCTGCCACGCCTGCTGTGGATGCACGACTTCAATCACAGGTGCGGGCATGCGCACACAACACCGTCCCCTCCCACAAAGCAAGTTCTTCAGCCCTTTCAGCCGCAACACCCACCTGCTGTAGATGCGCTCCATGGACGCCTTGGAGATCTTGTCCCAGTAGGCCGGCTCCTTGGCGCTGCGCTCAAAGAAGTCGGCCATGATGTCGGCTGACACGTCGCCGTGGTAGGGGTCGATGTGGAAGCCTGCGGCGGCGGGAAGCAGCGACACAGGGATGCTAGGGAGAAAAGCCGACAAAAGATAAACGTGCCCCCATGAGTGTGTGTGGCAACACAGCACAGCCCG
Organism: Parachlorella kessleri; assembly: GCA_001598975.1. NCBI lineage: Eukaryota > Viridiplantae > Chlorophyta > Trebouxiophyceae > Chlorellales > Chlorellaceae > Parachlorella > Parachlorella kessleri. Next base: position 15,396 of record BBXU01000463.1, read on the forward strand.
TGCAAGTGAAGAATGCTGTGCAGATGGGTAGATGCAACAGAACTTGCCCCAACGGGTTGTTGTAGCAGGAATCAACCTGACGCCTGGCGTCCCCCCCCCCCC